>JBBDGP010004053.1:0-115000 GCA_037952835.1 Lithobates septentrionalis | reverse complement strand
TCCCCCTCCGCTGTCCTCCTCCACTGCATTGTCCCCCTCCGCTGTCCTCCTCCGCTGCATTGTCCCCCTCCGCTGTCCTGCTCCGTTGCATTGTCCCCCTCCGCTGTCCTCCTCCGCTGCATTGTCCTCCGCTGTCCTTCTTCTTTGCTGTGTCCCCCTCCGCTGTCCCCATCCGTTCCGGCTTTCCGCTGTCCCCCTCTCTCTTCCTCTGTCCCCTCCGTTCTGCTGTCTCTCTCCGCTGTGTGAATGGACAGAGTCAGCTGACTCTGTCCATTCACATAACTGAAACATTGTAATCTCCTGTGATTACGATGTGTCAGTTTATGGATGGAGAGGAGCCGCTGTCTTCTCTCCATTCATTTTCAGTGCAGCTGAGGCTGCAGAGAAAGGGACTGGGGAATCTCTATCCTCGGTCTCTTTCTCTGTCTCAAGGGGGAGATATCAGAGGTCTGTTAAGACCCCTGATATCTCACCAAAGCCCCCCAACAGGGCTGATTAAAAAAAAAACACACACACACAAAGTGCAATAAAGAATAAAAAAAAAAAAATTGTAAAAAATAATAAATGTAAATGAAAAAAAAAAAACATAAAAAAAAAACACACACACACAGGCACCGTTCACTCACCCCAACCCCCCCCCCCACCCCCCTAAAAAAAAAACAAAAAAAAAAACCACTGTCACGTGACATTAAAAAAAAGTATCGGTAATCGGTATCGGCGAGTACTTGAAAAAAAGGATCGGTACTTGTACTCGGTCTTAAAAAAGTGGTATCGGGACAACCCTAATATATATATATGTATATATATATATATATATATATATATATATATATATATATATATATATATATATATATACATATATATATATATAAAACCATCTTCCGAAATTCGAATTTCGTATAAAATTAATTTGAATTTGAATAGAAAAGATTAAAATAGAGTAGAAAGAATAGACTAGAAAAACAATAGAACAGAATAGAATAAGATATAATATATATATTGTATTTTATTCAGATCTGTTCTATTGTATCTATTGTTCTAGTCTATTCTTTTCTATTATATTCTATTCAAATTCGAATTCATTCTATACAAAATTTGAATTTCAGAAGTCATCTTCCGAAATTCGAATTTCATATAGAATGAATTCAAATTCGAATAGAAAAGTTTAGAATAGAATAAAAAAGAATAGCATAGAAAAACAATGAAACAGAATAGAAAAAAATATAATATATATATTATATTTTATTCTCTTCTGTTCTATTGTTTTTCTAGTCTATTCTATTTCTATTATTTTCTATTCTAACCTTTTCTATTCAAATTCGAATTCATTCTATACGAAATTCTAATTTTAGAAGCCATCTTCCGAAATTCTAATTTCGCATAGAATTAATTCAAATTCGAATAGAAAAGTTTAGAATAGAATAGAAAAGAATAGCACTGAAAAACAATGGAACAGAATAGAAAAAATATATAATATATATATATATATAACCATCTTCCAAAATTGGAATTTGGTACAGAATGAATTCGAAAAGAAAAGATTAGAATACAATATATTATATTTTTTTCTATTCTGTTCTATTGTTTTTCTATGCTATTCTTTTATACTTTCTATTCTATCCTAATCTTTTCTATTGGAATTCGATTTCATTCTATACGAATTTCAAATTTCACAAAATGGTTATATATAGTTTACTTTTTCAAATTCAGTTAATGTTTTTTTCGAATGCGGTAGAATTTTTTCTAATTTTATCGTTTTTTTCGAACGTGGTAGAATTTTTTCGAATTTGACAGTTTTTTTCCAATGTGGTAGAATTTTTTCGAATTTGACAGTTTTTTTCCAATGTGGTAGAATTTTTTCGAATTTGATAGTTTTTTTTCGAATGTGGTAGAATTTTTTTGAATTTGACAGTTTTTTTCGAATGTGGTAGAATTTTTTCGAATTTGATAGTTTTTTTCCAATGTGGTAGAATTTTTTCGAATTTGAGTTTTTTTCGAATGTGGTAGAATTTTTTTGAATTTGACAGTTTTTTTAGAATGTGGTAGAATTTTTTCGAATTTGATAGTTTTTTTCGAATGTGGTAGAATTTTTTCGAATTTGATAGTTTTTTTTCGAATGTGGTAGAATTTTTTTGAATTTGACAGTTTTTTTCGAATGTGGTAGAATTTTTTCGAATTTGATAGTTTTTTTCGAATGTGGTAGAATTTTTTCGAATTTGATAGTTTTTTTTCGAATGTGGTAGAATTTTTTCGAATTTGATAGTTTTTTTTCGAATGTGGTAGAATTTTTTCGAATTTGATAGTTTTTTTTCGAATGTGGTAGAATTTTTTCGAATTTGATAGTTTTTTTTCGAATGTGGTAAAATTTTTTCGAATTTGATAGTTTTTTTTCGAATACGGTCGAATTTTTTCGAATGCGGTCGAATTTTTTCGAATGCGGTCGAATTTTTTCGAATTCGAATACGAAACGAAACGAATTCCGAAAACGAATGTAACGAATGCAACGAATTTAACTAAACGAATTTAGTTAAATAACGAATCGAAACGAAACGAAACTAAACGAATTTTTTCATCCTGCACATGTCTATTGGTGATCAGTGGGAAGAATGTCCCTTACATTGGTGATCAGTGAGAAGAATGTTCCTTACATTGGTGATCAGTGAGAAGAATGTTCCTTACATTGGTGATCAGTGGGAAGAATGCTCCTTACATTGGTGATCAGTGGGAAGAATGTCCCTTACATTGGTGGTCAGTGAGAAGAATGTTCCTTACATTGGTGATCAGTGAGAAGAATGTTCCTCACATTGGTGGTCAGTGAGAAGAATGTTCCTTACATTGGTGATCAGTGAGAAGAATGTTCCTTACATTGGTGATCAGTGAGAAGAATGCTCCTTACATTGGTGATCAGTGAGAAGAATGTTCCTTACATTGGTGATCAGTGAGAAGAATGTTCCTTACATTGGTGATCAGTGGGAAGAATGTTCCTTACATTGGTGATCAGTGAGAAGAATGTTCCTTACATTGGTGATCAGTGAGAAGAATGTTCCTTACATTGGTGATCAGTGAGAAGAATGTTCCTTACATTGGTGATCAGTGAGAAGAATGTTCCTTACATTGGTGGTCAGTGAGAAGAATGTTCCTTACATTGGTGATCAGTGAGAAGAATGTTCCTTACATTGGTGATCAGTGAGAAGAATGTTCCTTACATTGGTGGTCAGTGAGAAGAATGTTCCTTACATTGGTAATCAGTGAGAAGAATGTTCCTTACATTGGTGATCAGTGAGAAGAATGTTCCTTACATTGGTGATCAGTGGGAAGAATGTTCCTTACATTGGTGATCAGTGAGAAGAATGTTCCTTACATTGGTGATCAGTGAGAAGAATGTCCCTTACATTGGTGATCAGTGAAGAATGCTCCTTACATTGGTGATCAGTGGGAAGAATGTTCCTTACATTGGTGATCAGTGAGAAGAATGTTCCTTACATTGGTGATCAGTGAGAAGAATGTTCCTTACATTGGTGATCAGTGAGAAGAATGTCCCTTACATTGGTGATCAGTGAAGAATGCTCCTTACATTGGTGGTCAGTGAGAAGAATGTTCCTTACATTGGTGATCAGTGAGAAGAATGTTCCTTACATTGGTGATCAGTGAGAAGAATGTTCCTTACATTGGTGATCAGTGGGAAGAATGTTCCTTACATTGGTGATCAGTGAGAAGAATGTTCCTTACATTGGTGATCAGTGAGAAGAATGTCCCTTACATTGGTGATCAGTGAAGAATGCTCCTTACATTGGTGATCAGTGAGAAGAATGTTCCTTACATTGGTGATCAGTGAGAAGAATGTTCCTTACATTGGTGATCAGTGGGAAGAATGTTCCTTACATTGGTGATCAGTGAGAAGAATGTTCCTTACATTGGTGATCAGTGAGAAGAATGTTCCTTACATTGGTGATCAGTGAGAAGAATGTTCCTTACATTGGTGATCAGTGAAGAATGTCCCTTACATTGGTGATCAGTGAGAAGAATGTTCCTTACATTGGTGATCAGTGAAAATTATATAAAGTTAAGAAAAATAATTTTAAAAAAAATGTAAAGCACCCCCATGATCCCCGCACATGCTCTATATGAAAAGCTTTATTTAGGATGAGCACATGTATGTAAACATGTGTCTATAGACGCAAATGCTGGACACGGGAGCCCACCTGCAAGGTAACCCCCCCCGGGAGAGCGCTTCTCCTAGGGAGTTATCTGATGTGGGGAGGAGCCGCGAGAGCCACCCCCAGATGTCGAGGTTCGGGGCCACTCTGTGCGAAACGAGCTGCACAGTGAATGTAAGTATGATATGTTTGTTATTTAAAAAAAAAAAAAACGAGCCTTTACAATCACTTTAATTTTGGAAAGGTACCGTTGTTGCACTTTCTTTAATGTAATTCTGTGACGAACGCATGTAGTGTGGGCAGTGCAAAATGTAGGTGGGGATTTGTGTGGGTGTGGTTTGAGTGTGGGTGGGAACACATGAGCGGGGACAGGGGGCCCCAGGATCTCCTATTACCCGGGGGCCCCATGAGTTGTCAGTCCGCCCCTGCTATTCCTCCCACTGACACCAATGATGGGACACTATTCTTCCCACTGATAGCAATGATGGGTCACCATTCCTCCCACTGATACCAATGATGGGGCACTATTCCTCCCACTGATACCAACAATGGGGCACTATTCCTCCCACTGACACCAATGATGGGACACTATTCTTCCCACTGATACCAATGATGGGGCACTATTCCTTCTACTGATACCAATGATGGGGCACTATTCCTTCTACTGATACCAATGATGGGGCACTATTCCTCCCACTGATACCAATGAATGGGGTACTATTCCTCTCACTGACACCAATGAGGGGGCACTATTCCTCCCACTGATACCAATTATGGGTCACCATTCCTCCCACTGATACCAACGATGGGGCACTATTCCTCCCACTGACACCAATGATGGGGCACTATTCCTCCCACTGATACCAGTGATGGGGCACTATTCCTCCCACTGATACCAATGATGGGGCACTATTCCTCCCACTGATACCAATGATGGGGCACTATTCCTCCCACTGATACCAACGATGGGGCACTATTCCTCCCACTGACACCAATGATGAGACACTATTCCTCCCACTGATACCAGTGATGGGGCACTATTCCTCCCACTGATACCAATGATGGGGCACTATTCCTCCCACTGATACCAATGATGGGGCACTATTCCTCCCACTGACACCAATGATGAGGCACTATTCCTCCCACTGACACCAACGATGGGGCACTATTCACCCCACTGATACCAATGATGGGGCACTATTCCTCCCCTGATACCAATTATGGGGCGCTATTCCTCCCACTGACACCAATGATGGAACACTATTCCTCCTCCCACTGACCACCGGTAATGTTTACCCCACTGACACTGGGGCATTGTCTACTCCCACTGGCCACATTCCAGCCCTCCAAAAGCCTGAAGAACAGTAAACTGGTCCTTTGTCTCTTTGCTTTTGTTGAAAAAAAAAAAACTGTGGTTCACAGAGCTCAATAGCTCAAGCTTGAATTAACACACACAAGTGATCAACTTCAACAGTTATTTTCATTTTCATCATGGCAGTGATATATAAAAATATATACAAATCACCCGTACTTTCCCTTTAGAGCCTAACTGAACCTTCAGCTAAATACATTGCAGGTGTATCAAAACAAAAGGTGTGCAATGTGCACACACACACACACACACACTAATGCCGCGTACACACGGTCGGAATTTCCGACAACAAATGTTTGATGGGAGCTTGTTGTCGGAAATTCCGACCGTGTGTAGGCTCCATCGGACATTTTCCGTCGGAATTTCTGACAAACAAAATTTGAGATCTGGATCTCAAATTTTCCGGCAACAAAATCCGTTCTCGTAAATTCCGAGCGTGTGTACACAATTCCGACGCACAAAGTTCCACGCATGCTCGGAATCAAGCAGAAGAGCTGCACTGGCTATTGAACTTCAGTTTTTCGCGGCTCGTCGTAGGTCACCGCATTCTTGACGTTCGGAATTTCTGACATTTGTGTGACCATGTGTATGCATGACAAGTTTGAGCCAACATCCCTCGGAAAAAAAAAAATGGATTTTGTTGTCGGAATGTGCGATCGTGTGTACGCGGCATAAGTCAGAGCTAGAGCTCTCCAATCAAGGAACAGAAGGTTTACTTATAGCAGAGTTCTAGGCCTGACTCATCAGGAGGGGTCTTGGACCTTTGCAGAGAGACTGCTGCTTCCACACAAAGGGTCCTTCTCTGCAGCATACTGGCAAGGGACAGATTTTTCTACTCAGGCTGTGGCTGATTTTGAAGAACACCTTCTCTTGAGCTGAATAAAATGGAAGGCTCAGTGTGGCTTTCATTTTCAAACTTCAGTGGTATAGACAATTTAGAGGGGGAAAAATATTTTGGGGCAAGGTTCCAAAATGTGCTGCCAAACCATGAATAGGTGTTGTCTGGGTGGGACAAGGATGACACTGGGTGGGACAAGGATGACGCTGGGTGGGACAAGGATGACGCTGGGTGGGCTAATGATGTCATACCTGGTAATTATTGTCCATGGGCTCCACAACGGGTCGGCCCACTCTCTTCAACATCAGGGAGTAGCAGAGGCAGATGGTGAGTAGAGGAAGCAGGTAGACGGCCAGGAACTGGTAGAGGATGCAAGCCTTCTTCATGGTGTCTGTGGGGAACTGCTCTATGCAGTAGGTGCGGGGGCCGTACCAGTAACCTTTCTGGATCTTCTGGTAGGGGATGATGGGGGTGGAGAGCAAGAGGGAGCCTGTGTGTGAAGATCAGACATCGGGATGAGACTTTAAACAGAGAGAGAGAACATCTATAGAACTTCTACAGGATGTCTACAGAACTTCTAGAGAACATCTATAGAACTTCTACAGAACATCTATTGAACTTCTACGGAACATCTACAGAATTTCTAGAGAACATCTATAGAACTTCTACGGAGCATCTACTACCTTATATAGAATTTCAATAGAACATCTACAGAACATCTACAAAACTTTTATGGAACTTCTACAGAACATCTACAGAACATCTACAAAACTTTTATGGAACTTCTACAGAACATCTACAAAATGTATATAGAATGACAACAAAACATCTATAAGAACTTATTTGTTGTTGTTCAGTCGTTTAGTCATATCCGACTCTTTGTGACCTCATTGACCATATCGCGCCATTCTTTTCTGTCCTCCACTGCCTCCCGGAGCTTGCTTATTTTCATGTTCATTGATACCATGATGCTATCTATCCATCTAGAACTTATACAGAACATCTATAGAACTTCAACAGAACCTATAGAGAAATCTTTAGAACTTCTACAAAACTTCTATAGAACATCTATAATGCCGCGTACACACGATCGGACTTTCCGCCAACAAAACCATGGATTTTTTTCCGAAGGATGTTGGCTCAAACGTGTCTTGCATACACACGGTCACACAAATGTTGGCCCAAAATTCCGAACGTGAGAACGCGATGATCTACAAGACGTATGACGGGACTATGAAAAGGAAGTTCAATAGCCAATGCGGCTCCTTCTGCTTGAGTCCGTGTGAACTTTGGTGCGAGGACTTGTGTACACACGCTTGTCCGACAAGAAAGTGAAGTTGGCGGAAAATTTGAGAAGCTGCCCTCAAACATTTGTGGGCAGAAATTCCGACAGCAAATGTTCGATGGAGCATACACACGGTCGGACTTTCCGACAACAAGCTCACATCGAACATTTCCCGTCGGAAAGTCCGACCGTGTGTACGTGGCATTAGAATTTTCTCTTACAGAACATCTACAGAACATCTATAGAACATCTGTAGAACTTCTATAGAACTTCTACAAAACCTCTACAGAAATCTATAGAACTTCTACAAAACCTCTACAGAAATCTAATGAACTTCTACAAAACTTCTACAGAACTTCTACAGAACACCTATAGAACTTCTACAGAACATCTACAGAACATCTATAGAACTTCTACAGAACATCTACAGAACATCTATAGAACTTCTACAGAACACCTATAGGACTTCTACAGAACACCTATAGGACTTCTACAGAACACCTATAGGACTTCTACAGAATATCTACAGAACATCTATAGAACTTATACAGAATTTCTACAGAACGTCTACAGAACTTCCATAGAACATCTACAGAATGTCAACAGAACATCTACAACATTTTTATGGATCATCTATAGAACTTCTACAGAACATCTATAGAACTTATATGCCGCGTACACACGATCGGAATTTCCGACAACAAAACCGTGGATTTTTTTCCGAAGGATGTCGGCTCAAACTTGTCTTGCATACACACGGTCACACAAATGTTGTCAGAAATTCTGTACGTGAGAACGCAGTGATGTACAAGACGTACAACGAGCCGAGAAAAATTAAGTTCAATAGCCAGTGCGGCTCTTCTGCTTGATTCCGAGCATGCGTGAGCTTTTGTGCGACGGACTTGTGTACACACAATCAGACTTTCCAACAACAAGTGAAGTTGGCGGAAAATTTGAAAATCTGCTCTCAAACATTTGTGGCCGGAAATTCCGACAACAAATGTTATATCGCACCAGGCTTTTCTGTCCTCCACTGCCTCCTGAAGCTTGCTTATTTTCATGTTCATTGATTCGATGATGCTATAGAACTTCTACAGAACCTCCACAGAAATCTATAGAACTTCTACAAAACTTCTACAGAACTTCTACAGAACATCTATAAGAACTTTCTCAGAACACCTACAGAACATCTATAGAACTTCTACAGAACACCTATAGGACTTCTACAGAACGTCAAAAGAACATCTACAGAACTTCCATAAAACATCTACAGAACGTCTACAAAATTTATAGAGAACATCTATAGAACTTCTAATGCCGCGTACACACGACTGGACTTTACGGAATACTTGGTCCGTCGGACAATTCGATCGTGTATGGGCTCCAGTGGACTTTTTTGCCCAAAAGATCGACGGACCTAGAAATTAAACATGTTTCAAATCTTTTCGACGGACTCGAGTCCGGTCTAAAAGTCCGCTCGTCTGTATGCTAGTCCAACGGACAAAAACCGACGCTAGGGCAGCTATTGGCTACTGGCTATGAACTTCCTTGTTTTAGTCCGGTCGTACATCATCACGTACGAATCCGTTAGACTTTGGTTGATCAAATGTAGGCAAGTCCGTTCGTTAGGAAAGTCTGTCGTAAAGTCCGTCGAAAAGTCCGCCGGACAAAGTCTGACGTAAAGTCCGGTCGTGTGTACGCGGCATAAAGAACATCTATAGAACTTCTACAGAACATCTACAAAACATCTATAGAACTTCTACAGAACGTCTACAAAACATCTATAGAACTTCTACAGAATCTCTACAGAACATCTACAGAACTTCTAGAGAACATCTATAGAACTTCTACAGGACGTCTACAGATCTTATAGAGAACATATATAGAATGTCTACAGAACATCTACAGAACTTCCATAAAACATCTACAGAACGTCTACAAAATTTATAGAGAACATCTATAGAACTTCTACATAACATTTCCAAAACATCTATAGAACTTCTACAGAACCTCTACATAACTTCTACAAAACATCTATAGAACTTCTACAGAACCTCTACATAACTTCTACAAAACATCTATAGAACTTCTACAGAACCTCTACAGAACATCTACAGAACTTCTAGAGAACATCTACAGAACTTCTACAGAACATCTACAGAACATCTACAGAACTTCTACAGAACATCTGCAGAACTTTACAGAACTTCTACAGAACATCCTTTTCCTGTTCCGTTCTCCTCTATTTCCAACACTTTGGAATCTATTTATAAAACATTGCTGAAAGTTGAACAAAATGTTACCTAATTTTTCCTAATGCCCCGTACACACGATCGGACTTTCCGCCAAAAAAAAACGTGGAAATGTTCGAAGTGAGCTACTTGTTGGAAAGTCCAACCATGTGTATGCTCCATCGAACATTTGCTGTCGGACTTTCCACCAACAAATATTTGAGAGCAGGTTCTCAAATTTTTACACCAACTTGACTTTGTTGTCAGAAATTCCGATCGTGTGTACACAAGTCCGTCGCACAAAAGTTCCACGCATGCTCGGAATCAAGCAGAAGGAGCTGCACTGGCTATTGAACTTGCTTTTTCTCGGCTCGTCGTATGTCTTGTATGTCACCGTGTTCCCACGTTCGTAATCGTTGGCCAACATTTGTGTGACCGTGTGTATGCAAGACAAGTTAGAGCCAACATCCTTGGAAAAAAAAATCCACGGTTTTGATGGCGGAAAGTCCAATCGTGTGTAACGGGGCATTAGACTGGGATGCCATTAAATTTCATGTGTGTGTAAAGGCAGGCGTCCCAATACTTTTGGTATTATAGTGTATATTTGTCAGGCTGGATTAGCTCCCCTCTATAGACCCCGGTGCCCCTCCCCTACATTGTGTGACATTGGGTGTCCCCTGCGGTGTCCCCTGCGGGTCGCAGGCACATACATCTTGGTGGGATTGGAGGAACAGTTTGTACCTATCCAGATGCAGATGCTGACAATCATGGCCACCCTCGGGGTGCGATGCCGCAGAGATCTCAGTGGATATAATGTGGCGTAACATCGATCGGCGCTCATCGCCGTCAGCGTGATACACGTCGCCTGGACTGTCACCTGCAGCCAGAGAAACAGAAGATTCATTTTATATTATATACAATGTATGGAGGATCAGAGACGTCATCAGAGAACATCTCCGACTCTCACTTCCTTCTGATTCTTAGAGATTTGTAACAATAATAAATATTTCAGCAATGAAACAAAAGTAACCATTAAAGTGGACCTGTCACCATGAATTATCCCCCAACATGTCCCAATATACAGCAACAGTATCATTCTTCAACAACGCCCCACCTATTATCATTAAAAAAGACACCCTTGGGTGCCAGGCCAGTGACTTATTTGCTGCACTTAAAGTGGTTCTAAAGGCGAAAGGTTTATTTTCACCTTAGTGCATTCTATGCATTATTCTATTCCATTCTATTCTATTATTATTATTATTATTCTATTCAATGCATTCTATGCATTATTCTATTCTATTATTATTATTCTATTCTATGCATTAGTCTAATACATTCTATTATATCATTATTATTCTATTCTATTCTATTATTATTCTATTCTATGCATTATTCTATTCCATTCTATTTTATTATTATTATTATTATTATTATTATTATTCTATTCTATGCATTCTATTCTATTATTATTATTATTCTATTCTATGCATTCTATCCATTATTCTACTATATTCTATTCTATTATTATTATTCTTTTCTATGCATTATTCTATTACATTATTATTATTTTATTCTATGCATTCTATCCATTATTCTATTCCATTCTATTCTATTATTATTCTATTATTATTCTATTCAATGCATTCTATGCATTATTCTATTACATTATTATTATTATTATTATTCTATTCTATGCATTATTCTCTTCTATTATTATTATTCTATTCTATGCATTATTCTAATACATTCTTTTCTATCATTATTATTCTATTCTATTCTATTATTATTCTTTTCTATGCATTCTATGCATTATTATATTCCATTCTATTCTATTATTATTATTATTATTATTATTATTATTCTATTCAATGAATTCTATGCATTATTCAATTCTATTATTATTATTCTATTCTATGCATTCTATCCATTATTCTTCTCAATTATATTCTATTATTATTATTCTATTCTATGCATGCTATGCATTATTCTATTCTATTATTATCATTCTATTCTATTGTAATTATTCTATTCTATACATTATTCTATTCTATTATTATTATTCTATTCTATGCTTAGAGATAAAAATCCTTCGACTGTCTGTCTTTTCACCTCCCCCCCCCCCCCACCTCTCCCTAAACACTTACCTGACAGCCACTCTCGATCCAGCGCTGTCCCCGCTCTGCTCTCTCTTCCTGCATTCATGGGCTATACTGAGAACCATAGGAGCCACTGAGCCGTGAGGAGGGACTGGGAGGCGGGGCCAAGCCGTGCTGTGTGTGTGTATCTATGGACACGCACAGCTTGGCTCAGGAGCTCACCAGCACAACTGGCCCCATGGCAAGCGACATGCTATGGGGGCACTCAGAGGAAAGGAGGAGCCTGGAGTGCCAGTGGGGGGCCCCAGCAGAGGGGTATCAAGTCCTCTCTGTGCAAAACTATTACATGTTTCTTATTTCATTTTTAAAAGTGTAGCTTTACAAATTACTTTAACAATATAATCTTATCTTCTGTGCCCATTATGAGGGATTCCCACCATCCCTGTGCTGAGTTCCCGGGTCTGTACACCTGCTGTGCCCATTATGAGGGGTTCCCACCATCCCTGTGCTGAGTTCCCGGGTCTGTACACCTGCTGTGCCCATTATGAGGGGTTCCCACCATCCCTGTGCTGAGTTCCCGGGTCTGTACACCCGCTGTGCCCATTATGAGGGGTTCCCACCATCCCTGTGCTGAGTTCCCGGGTCTGTACACCCCCTGTGCCCATTATGAGGGGTTCCCACCATCCCTGTGCTGAGTTCCCGGGTCTGTACACCCGCTGTGCCCATTATGAGGGGTTCCCACCATCCCTGTGCTGAGTTCCCGGGTTTGTACACCCCCTGTGCCCATTATGAGGGGTTCCCACCATCCCTGTGCTGAGTTCCCGGGTTTGTACACCCCCTGTGCCCATTATGAGGGGTTCCCACCATCCCTGTGCTGAGTTCCCGGGTCTGTACACCTGCTGTGCCCATTATGAGGGGTTCCCACCATCCCTGTGCTGAGTTCCCGGGTCTGTACACCTGCTGTGCCCATTATGAGCCGAAACACAAAACAGTGGGTGGCAACACCATAAAGTTGAGCTTTCACCACTGAAATTCCCAGGAGGTCTTAGGGAGCCATCACATGGCTTATCCAGGGAGTCTCCACCCTAAACTCAAATATCAATGCTGGGATTGCAAACCCTTTAATTGAGCCCCTTGGCAGCACCCCCCCCCCTCCCCCACCGTACCTACCTGCTGTAAATAGGCCACAAACTTGCACATGAAGTCTCCGAACACCCAGCTGGGCAGTGGGTAGAGGGTGGCGGTGAACGGGACGCAGCACACTAAGAACATGATGTCGGTGGAAGCCAAGTTAGCTGCAGACACAGACACAGAGGATTACAATGGTGGACATTGTTCTGATTACATTTCTTCATAAAGGAAAATCCAAGTACAACTATTGGAGGGTTATGACCCCGATCAGGTTTTTGGGGGTTTTTTGCATCCCATTGGGGAGATTTGCTTTCACTTCCTGTCCCACAGCCAAGACAGGAAGTGAGTAAAAATCCCTCCAAAGTAAGGGAATCCCTGGTAGTCACCAGAACCAGTGTCCCCATTGGGGAAATTTGCCTTCACTTCCTGTCCCATAGTCAAAACAGGAAGTGAGAGGAAATCCATCCAAAGTGAGGGAAACCTTTGAACTAGTGTCCCCGTTGGACGTTTTCCCCTCTATTCCTGTTCTGGTGACAACCCAAAACTTAGTGTTTTAGGAAAAATTTAGAGGGTGAATCTCCCTTACAGGGACACAGACAGCAATAAAAACTGGCAGGGGTTCTAATCCCTCACCACTCTATCCACAATTTCAGGCCAGAACATTGCTGCTGTACCATTACAGGTCACCAGGGGGCAGTGCAGCATCACAATCAGAGTGTTCCCTGGTCCATCCTTCGCTGGATTCTGTATAGAGTTCTATCCCAATCACCGTGCTATATAGCAGGGGTCTGTAAACTGCGGCCCGGGGGCCAGACGAGGCTTGCTTTTATCCGGCTCTTGGCGGTCTGCATGCGGGTGCCAATATATTGTTAACAGCACCCCAAATTCAGATTGGAAATGCAGTGCATCTGCAGCAATCGCACGGTAGCACAGTACACACCAGAACACGGTGCGGGAAAGAATTGCGCACGTTTTTCCCACACCCAGGTGAACGTCCCGCCCTTGCGATCTGCATGCGGATGCCAAGGTATTGTTAACGACTCCCCTAACGCAGATCGTTTGCGCCCACCAAATCGCATCGGTACCACAGTACACCCCGGAATGTGGTGTGGGAAAGGCTCCTTCCGCGAGCATTTCCCGCACACGCATTGCAAGCACTACTTTTTTTTTATTTTTTTGCGCGGTCTGGTGCGATTTGTAACCCATTCAAATGAACGGATATCAAAATGCACCACGCAGGAACACGCGGGAATCGTGGTGTGAATTGGCCCTTAAAAAAACATATCCAAATGTCAGGACAATTTGAACCCCCCCCCCCCCCCCCCCCAAAATGACCCCCTTTCTGGAAAGTGTAGGTCCCCCCGGAGGATGAAGGTTGCGTTGTGTGAAATGGATAAATGTTGTGGATAAACCCCCAAAATTTGAACCCACAACCTCAGCTACAGCTATGGGCTTGGCAGCGGCTGCAAAGGATGTCAAAAGGCTTTGCGATCAAAGTGATCCGGATGGCTGTAGAGCCGCCCGATCGTGTGTATAGGGGGCTCCTCGATTCTGCGACTAGTGACCCCAGAGGGGGGTATGTATTGTGTCACTTCTGGGGTCACAACTGTCAATCCTGGGCTGGTGTAGCTGAGGATGCAGAATAATCTGTGCTGGAATAGCTGCATTGGAAGGCAGGGGAGACATTGAGGGTCAAATAGACCCCCCTCCCCCCCAAGTCTCCATGAAGAGGACCTGTCACCTAAATATAAATTTTATTATTATTATTATACAGGCTTTATATAGCACCAACAGTTTACTGAGTGCTTTACAATATGAGGGAAGACAGTACAGTTACAATACAATTTGGTACCAGTGAAATCAGAGGGCCCTGCTCCTTAGAGCTTACAATCTAAGAGGGAGGGAATCTCTGAATCTCTGGAATTATTTGACCTCTCACGTGCCCATGCCATCATATAGCGAGCTTGTTAGCCTGCTATAGGATAGCATGACATTGCCATGTTTGGCAAGCTGTTGCACCCTAGTCCCAATAATTGGCACATTTGGCAAGCAGTTGCACCCTGGTCTCCTAAATTTGCACGTTTGGCAAATGGTGGCATCCTGGTCCCATTAATTGCCACATTTGGCAAGTGGTTGTATCCCATTCCCAATAATTGGCACATTTGGCAAGCAGTTGCACCCTGGTCCCATAAATTGGCATGTTTGGCAAGCAGTTGCATCCCAATCCCATTATTGGCACATTTGGCAAGTGGTTACTCCCTGGTCCCATTAATTGACAGGTTTTGCAAGCGGTTGCCTACCATTCCCATTAATTGGCACATTTTGAAAGTGCTTGCACCTTGGTCCCATTAATTGGCACATTTGGCAAATGGTTGCACCCTTTCCCCATTAATTGACGCATTTGGCAAGTGGCTGTGTCCTATTCCCAATAATTGGCACATTTGGCAAGCGGTTGCACCCTGGTCCAATAAATTGGCATGTTTGGCAAGTGGTTGCACCCTAGTCTCAATAGTTGGCACGTTTTGCAAGCTGTTGCACCCTGGTCCCATAAATTGGCACATTTGGCAAGCAGTTGCACCCTGGTCCCATTAATTGGCACATTTGGCAAATGGTTGCACCCTGGTCCCATTAATTGACACATTTGGCAGGAGGTTGTGTCCTGGTCCCATTCATTGGCAAGTGGCTGTGTCCTATTCCCAATAATTGGCACATTTGGCAAATGGTTGCACCCTGGTCCCATTACCTGACATGTCTGGCAAGTGGTTGCACCCTAGTCTCAATAGTTGGCAAGTTTTGCAAGCTGTTGCACCCTGGTCCCATAAATTGGCACATTTGGCAATCAGTTGCACCCTGGTCCCATTAATTGGCACATTTGGAAAGCAGTTGCACCCTGGTCCCATTAATTGCCACATTTGGCAAATGGTTGCACCCTGGTCCCATTAATTGACACACTTGGCAAGAGGTTGTGTCCTGGCCCCATTAATTGGCAAGTGGCTGTGTCCTATTCACAATAAATGGCACATTTGGCAACCGGTTGCACCCTGGTCCCATAAATTGGCACGTTTGGTAAGTGGTTGCACCCTGGTCACATTAACTGGCACGTTTGGCAAGCGGCCCTTCCAAAAGTGACGTTCCAAGTTAAATTTCCTGAACCACGCCCGCTGTGACATGAATGGACCTAAATCAGACCAGCTGTATCCAAAAAGCAATTGGAGCTGCTTTATAAAGAAAGTCGTTATCACGCTGTGCGCCATCGATGACATCACCATCCTTCCACAAGACGTGCCGCTCTTCTCCAATAGCCCTGACAACCCACCGACATTTCCACCACTTATACGGGAGCGCTCCGGAGCATCAAAGGGAAATGATGTCTTAATGGGAGACGTTCTCAGCCTCCTCGCTGTCACTGTGCTCCCAAGAAGCAGATGGAGCAATTTGCATGTAATGCCCATAATTGTCCCCATATTCCCAACGCACGACATACAAACAATCCCAGGGCCCCCCCGGGGGACGCACGTCAAATCTCGTGAACTGCTCTTGCACAGAAGTGTGCACAATCATGCAAATGCTTCGGGGGGGGGGGGGGGAGTTAAACAGATCTCTAACGTTCTAAAAGCCATTATTCCGCCTTCCATCCGCGCAGAGGTAGCGATGCAATTTCACGGGTGGAAAGGTTCAAAAAACAGCGGCGCTGAAGACACATCAGGCGCTGTGTTGCCGCACCGGTCAGGACATGATTTTTATTCAGCTTTTCATGCATGTTCATTAGCGACGTGCAGAGGGCTCTGAATCTGGTGACAGCTGGACGGATGACGGCTGCGAGATACTTGGCGTCTTGGCCGCTCTGCTCTGAAATACTCATTACCCTGTGCTGATGTTAAAAAGGATCTCTCCAATCCTACGTAAAAATTAAACGTGAGTGTAGGCAGGTGCAGTCCCTGTTCTCCACTGTAGGTGTCGCTCTTCCCGAGCGGTACTGCAGCTGGAGAGGAAGTCAAGAGAAACCTGGTTTCTCTATGGTTTCCTAGGTCCCGATCGGCTATGCTGCATCCGGATGACCCTGGTGGGCATCTTGGGTCAGCAGAGCCTAATTAAGTACCTGGGTAGGTGCAACGTGGTGCAGCAGCAGAAAATACACTGAGTCCGGTTGCAATTAATAAAACTTCAGGAAGGCACCCCTGGTTACACTCACAGTAATGTGTAGATTGGAGCCGGTTCTGATGCAGCAAGAACAGCGTCATTCTCCAAGGGCGGAATGTGGCCTGGCCAGTCTGAGCCCAATGGGGAGGATTCCAATTAACATTTTTCCTACCGCTATTCTCTCTCCCTGACAGATGGGTGAAATGTCTCTACGCTATCCACTCTAGCATGCTTTCTTGTGAGTGGATAACGTAGAGACAGTTTACCCATCTGTCAGGGAGAGTGAATAGCAGTAGGAAAAAGGTTAATTGGAATCCTCCCCATTGGGCTCAGACTGGCCAGGCCACATTCCGCCCTTGGATAAAGACACTGTTGCTGCGTCAGAACCTGCTTCAATCTACAAGTTTGCACATTACTGTGAGCGTAACCAGGGGTGCCTTCCTGAAGTTTTATTAATTGCAACCGGACTCAGTGTATTTTCTGCTGCTGCACCACGTCGCACCTACCCACATTGAGATGCACACAGGTATCATGGGGCATCATTTTTCCGTCTAGGCATCGCTGTAGTGTACCAGTTCCTCCAGTGACCTGAGAACCCCTGCAGCAGAGATATTCCCAAACACACCCAACACAGATCCCCTGTGTGTCTCACATACAGAAAGGTTCCTTGTGTGTCTCACATACAGAAAGGTTCCTTGTGTGTCTCACATACAAAAAGGTCCCTTGTGTGCCTCACATACAGAAAGGCCCCTTGTGTGTCTCACATACAGAAAGGTCCCTTGTGTGTCTCACATACAGAAAGGTCCCTATTATTTCAGATTTGTGAATTTGTGTGTCTCACATACAGAAAGGACCCTTGTGTGTCTCACATACAGAAAGGCCCCTTGTGTGTCTCACATACAGAAAGGCCCCTTGTGTGTCTCACATACAGAAAGGTTCCTTGTGTGTCTCACATACAGAAAGGCCCCTTGTGTGTCTCACATACAGAAAGGCCCCTTGTGTGTCTCACATACAGAAAGGTTCCTTGTGTGTCTCACATACAGAAAGGTTCCTTGAAATCACCATTAAACTGAACCTGCCTTGACAGTTTGATTCTGATTGGTGGTGAACAAAGCAGTGATAGAGTAAGTTACAAAGCACAGCCTTCAGGAATAGACATGCGCACTGCCGAAAAATTTGTGTGTTTTAGTTTTATTCGTTCGGATCGCAATTCGTAAACTCGAAAATTTGTAAATTCTAAAATACGAAAAATAAGAAAATCCTGAAAATTCGAAAGAATAACTTACTAACTAATAATAACTAACTATTAAATGATGGGTATTGGAATTTCCTTTAAAATTTGGCTGTTTGCGAATGTAACGAATGCGATTTTATCCGAAGTTACGGATGATCTGAAATAACGAATGCCGCATCTAAACGAATGGAACAGAATTATTTAATAATAAATACTAATAAAAAGTTTTTAATATTATTATTATTGTTATTTATTTTTATTAATTTGTTACGTTCCATTTGTTTAGATACGGCATTGCTTATTTCAGATAATTCGTAACTTCGGATAAATTCGTATTCGTTACGTTCACTAACAGCCAAATTAGAAAGAAAATTCCAATACTTATCATTTAATAGTTAGTAATAGTTAGGTTATTATTAGTTAGTTATTATTTCAGATTTTTGAATTTTCGGATTTTCGAATCTTCATATTTTCAGAAAAATCTGTTAAATGGGTTTTTCGTTAAATCGGATATTTCCGAATAAACGAATTTGTCGAAACTCGTTAAAAAACTAATTCGGAACGAAACGAATTGCACATGTCTATTCAGGGAATACACCCCCAGCAACCCTGTAAGAAGCCCCTTAAAATCTGCCAGCAGTAGATTACACAGAACTCACATTGGGGTGACCCGAGACCACTTTCTCACTTTAGCGCAGTCACAGAGTTTACTGGTAAACATTACCAACCAATTTTGGCTGGAATTTTTCACTTACTGACCGCAATACGTATACATACGTTGCGGTTTGCAAGTGGTTTACCGGGATTATGGATGAAGATATCAGCCGCAACCCCCCGGTATTGCTTTTTTTCACACAGCGGCTGGCTTTCTCATGAAAGTGGTCCAAGTCGCTCGTGAGCTGTTGGAACACTTTCCAAATCGGCAGGAAGGGAACGCCCCTCCCCCTGCTGCTCCAGTGTTTCTTGGGCTTATCGTTTCTGCCGGTTTGCCCGAAAAACGATCAGACAGTGTGCCTGGCTGCTTCCATAAGCGATCAAAGAGTAGATAATCTTTGATCGCCTCTATGGTCTTGGAGGACCGAAGCGACGTCATGACTTTTTGGTCCAGGCTGGAAGTAAATCTTTTTTTTTTTTTTTTTTTAAAGCAGAAGATCAAATATGTCTTTTTTTTTTTTTTTTGATCTTTAGCTTTTAACCACTTCCCACCCAGCCTATAGCAAAATTCCGGCTGTCCGGTGGTTCTGTTATCCTGACTGGACGTATGATGTCTTTCAGCATAACGAGCCGGTCTCCCCCCGAGGATGCCCACATAGGACCACCAGGGATGCCATCAGGACCACCAGGGATGCCCACCACTAATGACCACAAGGTATGCCACCCATGGCCACCAGGGATGCCAGTCTGTGCCCACAAATGATGCCAATCAGTGCCCACAAATGATGCCAATCAGTGCCCTTTACTAATGGCTGCCAGTGCCTCCTTATCAGTGATGCCCATCGGTGCCATCTATCAGTGTCCATCAGTGCCACCCATAAGTACCCATCAGTGCAGCCTTTCAGTGCCCAGCAGTGTCACTTATTAGTGCCCATCAGTGCCACCTATGAGTGCTGCCTATCAATGCCCATTAGTGCTGCATATCAGCATACCTCCCAACTGTCCCTGATTTCGAGGGACTGTCCCTGATTTGGAGCAATGTCCCTCTGTCCCTCTTTCCTCCTCATTTGTCCCTCATTTTGGTCTGATCTATATAGTTGTATATAAAATGCACTTTTTATATTTCAAAAAGTGTTTCCCAGTGCTAAACCTTTCATCTGATTTCTAAATTGCTGCATTTGTACATTTTAAAAGCCAATATAAAGGAATAGTAGTGGTAAAAAAAGCACTTGTGGATTTAATTAACTTTTTTTGGGGGGGTTAATTCTCCTTTAAGGGGGTGTGGCAGGGGGCATGTCCTATGTCTACATGCATTTGCTAGTAGGTGTCCCTCATTCCCATCTCAAAATGTTGGGAGGTGTGTATCAGTGCCGCTCATCAGTGCTGCATATTAGTGCCCATCAGTGCTGCATATTAGTGCCCATCAGTGCCACCTCATCAGTGCACATCAGTGAAGGAGAAAATGTACTTATTTACAAAATTTTATAACAGAAACTGAGAAAAACTTTTTTTTTTTTTTTTTAATTTTAGGTCTTTTTTTATTTGTTTAGCAAAAATTAAAAACCGCAGAGGTGATCAAATACCACCAAAAGAAAGCTCTATTTGTGGGAACAAAATGATAAAACTACTGTTTGGGTACAGCGTTGTATGACCGCGCAATTGTCATTTAAAAAGCGACAGCGCTGAAAGCTGAGAAGTGGTCTGGGCAGGAAGGGGGGAAAGTGCCCGGTATAGAAGTGGTTAAAGGTAAAGAAGAGATTTGGGGTCTTTTTGATCACTCCATAAAGAGGACCTGTCCTCCTTATTTTATAGGGATGTTTTACATTCCTTGTAATAGCAACAGATGTGATAAAAATAAATAAATAAATAAATAAAGGGACAGTGTAAAAATCAAATAAATAAAAAATAAATAAATAAAGGGACAGTGTAAAAATAAAAAATAAAATAAATAAAAAATAAATAAATAAAAAAAATTGAAAGCGCCCCCATCCCCCCGTGCTCGCGCGCAGAAGCAAATGCATACCTAAATCACGCACTCATATGTAAATGGGATACGCACCACACATGTGAGGTGTCGCCGCGATTGTTAGAGCGAAAGCGATAATTCTAGCTCTAGACCTCCTCTAAAAACTCTAAACTGGTAACCTGTAAAGGCATTTAAGGCGACACCAATGGAGATTTTTAAGTAACGTCGTTTGTTGCCATTCCACGAGCGTGCGCAATTTTAAAGGGTTGACATGTTAGAAACCTATTTACTCTGCGTAACATCATCTTTCACATTACACAAACAAAATTGGGGTAAACATTGTGTTTTGTTTAATAATTCATTAAAGTGTATCTGTAGTGCGTTTGCAAAACCGCTGCACAAATATCGTGTGACATAAAAAAATTGCAACAATCACCATTTTATTCCCTAGGGTCTCTGCTAAAAAAATAAAATAAAAAAATTGGGGTTTATAAGTCATTTTCTAGCAAAAAATCAGCTTTTTTTGCTTGAAAACTGCTTAGAACCCCCAAACATTATATATATATATATTTTTTAGCAGAGGCCCTAGAAAATAAAACGGCGGGTGTTGCAATTTTTTATGTCACACGGTAATTGCGCAGAGGTTTTTCAAACGCAATATTTTGGGAAAAAATACACTTTAATGAATTTTAATGCACAAAAAAAACCACAATATAATACCCAAATATTTGGTGAAATATAAAAGATGCCGTTACACCGAGTAAATAGGTGGCGTCGGTGTTATTATCATGGCTAATGGAGAGTTAGGTTGACAGCCATTGCTGAGAAGGCTAGGTTGAAGATTAGGGACGGGGCTAAGAAAACATAAAAAATATAAAGCAAATATTTATTATAGTGCAGATTACCAATTCTAAGATGTGGTGGCTGTGTTAATTTTCTTTTTTAGTCTTTCTTTCTTCTATTTTCCCCTGGTGATCCAGCCAATAAGTCTGTTGTTTTTCAAAAGAATAAGCTCTCCAGCTGATGTATCAGTTACAGGGACCATTTACTACTGACAGGGGTGCTTACAATGATCTGCTTTTATTTACCTTTATCCCAAAAGGGGAACAAAAAACTGCTTGTGTAACTGCTTATAAAGTGTGAACTGGAGTCTGACATCAATTTGTTAGTGTTTTTAAATCTGCTAGTCCATCTAACACTCCCCTCCTCCCAGACTGACAATGCTGCTGTCCAAATGTGCCCCCTGTGCTCCTTCACCCGGAGTGGGGGCGCTCTAATACCGGAGGTGTGTTGCTGGGCAGATCACCGGGTGAAAACAGAAGGGGAAAAAGCCAAAGAATAGAAAACTAATGAAGCCACCACATCTAATAATTGCTAAGCTGCAATATTTGAATTTTTTTGTAATGGGTTTAATACCGCTTTAAGATATTAGGGGGGATATCGGGTATTAGGTTTGGGGTAGATAACTTTACCCTCGCTTTCTGTTTATAGATCTGATTATTTGCTATGCCCAACATTATATGTCCTACAAATGTTACTGCCAAATACATATATATAGAGGAATCAGGACCTCTTTCCTCTTGCTGGTGATCCCTCTAGTGATATAAAGATCTATATAGAGGAATCAGGACCCCCTTCCTCCTGCTGGTGACCCCTCTAGTGATATAAAGATCTATATAGAGGAATCAGGACCTCCTTCCTCCTGGTGATCCCTCTAGTGATATAAAGATCTATATAGAGGAATCAGGACCTCCTTCCTCCTGCTGGTGACCCCTCTAGTGATATAAAGGTCTATATAGAGGAATCAGGACCTCCTTCCTCCTGCTGGTGATCCCTCTAGTGATATAAAGATCTATATAGAGGAATCAGGTCCTCCTTCCTCCTGCTGGTGACCCCTCTAGTGATATAAAGATCTATAAAGAGGAATCAGGACCTCCTTCCTCCTGCTGGTGACCCCTCTAGTGATATAAAGATCTATATAGAGGAATCGGGACCTCCTTCCTCCTGCTGGTGACCCCTCTAGTGATATAAAGATCTATATAGAGGAATCAGGACCTCCTTCCTCCTGCTGGTGACCCCTCTAGTGATATAAAGATCTATATAGAGGAATCAGGACCTCCTTCCTCCTGCTGGTGACCCCTCTAGTGATATAAAGATCTATATAGAGGAATCAGGACCTCCTTCCTCCTGCTGGTGATCCCTCTAGTGATATAAAGATCTATATAGAGGAATCAGGACCTCCTTCCTCCTGGTGATCCCTCTAGTGATATAAAGATCTATATAGAGGAATCAGGACCTCCTTCCTCCTGCTGGTGACCCCTCTAGTGATATAAAGGTCTATATAGAGGAATCAGGACCTCCTTCCTCCCGCCGGTGATCCCTCTAGTGATATAAAGATCTATATAGAGGAATCGGGACCTCCTTCCTCCTGCTGGTGACCCCTCTAGTGATATAAAGATCTATATAGAGGAATCAGGACCTCCTTCCTTCTGCTGGTGACCCCTCTAGTGATATAAAGATCTATATAGAGGAATCAGGACCTCCTTCCTCCCGCTGGTGACCCTTCTAGTGATATAAAGATCTATATAGAGGAATCAGGACCTCCTTCCTCCTGCTGGTGACCCCTCTAGTGATATAAAGATCTATATAGAGGAATCAGGACCTCCTTCCTCCCGCTGGTGATCCCTCTAGTGATATAAAGATCTATATAGAGGAATCGGGACCTCCTTCCTCCCGCTGGTGACCCTTCTAGTGATATAAAGATCTATATAGAGGAATCAGGACCTCCTTCCTCCTGCTGGTGACCCCTCTAGTGATATAAAGATCTATATAGAGGAATCAGGACCTTCTTCCTCCTGCTGGTGATCCCTCTAGTGATATAACGATCTATATAGAGGAATCAGGACCTCCTTCCTCCTGCTGGTGACCCCTCTAGTGATATAAAGGTCTATATAGAGGAATCAGGACCTCCTTCCTCCTGCTGGTGATCCCTCTAGTGATATAAAGATCTATATAGAGGAATCAGGACCTCCTTCCTCCTGCTGGTGACCCCTCTAGTGATATAAAGGTCTATATAGAGGAATCAGGACCTCCTTCCTCCTGCTGGTGACCCCTCTAGTGATATAAAGATCTATATAGAGGAATCAGGACCTCCTTCCTCCCGCCGGTGATCCCTCTAGTGATATAAAGATCTATATAGAGGAATCAGGACCTCCTTCCTCCTGCCGGTGATCCCTCTAGTGATATAAAGATCTATATAGAGGAATCAGGACCCCCTTCCTCCTGCTGGTGACCCCTCTAGTGATATAAAGATCTATATAGAGGAATCAGGACCTCCTTCCTCCTGCCGGTGACCCCTCTAGTGATATAAAGATCTATATAGAGGAATCAGGACCTCCTTCCTCCTGCTGGTGATCCCTCTAGTGATATAAAGATCTATATAGAGGAATCAGGACCCCCTTCCTCCTGCTGGTGACCCCTCTAGTGATATAAAGATCTATATAGAGGAATCAGGACCTCCTTCCTCCTGCCGGTGACCCCTCTAGTGATATAAAGATCTATATAGAGGAATCAGGACCTCCTTCCTCCTGCTGGTGACCCCTCTAGTGATATAAAGATCTATATAGAGGAATCAGGACCCCCTTCCTCCCTCTAGCAGGTGCCGGGACAAGGGGTGGGCAGGAGGAGCGGCAGTGCCCTGGGCACTGTGGTACCATGTGAGGTGGGGACACCGCAAGGAGATTGAGGGGAGAAGGTATTTGTTTTAGGAGTTGGGAGGAGGGGTAAGAATTGTTCTGGGAGGGGAAATTGGGGGGGTGGGGGGGGTGGGGATGATTCAGTGGGATTTGTGTTGGGAGGGGGATGGGTGAAGAGGATTTTTGCTAGGAGAGCTGATTTTGGCGGTTTGTGCTAGAAGTGATATGGTAGAGAGGGGGAGGATATTTGTGCTAGAAGGAATTTTTGTTTGGGGGGGAGGGGGTTAGAGATGACTTGGAGGTGTTTGTGCTATAAGGGGGAATATTTGTGATAGTAGGGATGATTGGGGGGGGTTGTTTGTGCTAGGAGGGGGATTTGGAGTAGGGAGACGAGTATGTGTTTTCGGAGGGGAAAATTTAAAGGGTGGTGGATATGTGCTAAAAGGGGTGACTTTTTTTATTCGAGGGAGGGCATTTGTGCTGGGGGGATGGAGGGGGCAGAGATTTGTGTGGCGAGGGGGGATTTTAGCGGGGGGGGGGGCTGATTTGTACTGGGAGGAGGGGGAATTTATACTTAGGGGTAATCATACAGATAATTGCCCAATTTTTTTGTTGGGGGGGGTTTGCTGACACATATCTGTGTGGTGGGGGATCTTGGTTTGCGGTCCAGTTTGGCATGATCGCCCTGGGCGCTAGGTGACCTTGTTCTGGCACTGCCCTCTAGTGATGCTTCTGCCTGGCCACACTGTTTGCTTATTTTGCAACAATCCTCTGATATGAGCACCCCAGATCTAATTCTTCTGTAGTTGATGAGCACTGCCCCTACCCCACCCCCCACATTGTACTCTATGAGAAGATTCTCTTTCACTAAGTGCGATATTTTACATTTAGAAGCATTGAAGTGCAATTTCCGCCGCCTTGACCAATTCTCTAACCATGCTGAATCATGCTCCATAATTTAGCTTTTATCCTCTTTGATAAAGCGCGGCAGCCTGTGTGAAACGCGTTAGGACATGTATTTATGGTGCTGTTGATCTATAATTAACATTTCCTGCATTCCAGATAAGTGGAAATTTTTTGCGATGAATCTGCTTAATGGATCTGACAGGTCAAGGTGGGACATTTCTACCGATTGTTGATGTTGGTTGTTTCGTTATTTACGTCGCAGAGCAAGAATTATATCGCTACAATTATATGATATAAACCTGTTTTCTGTAGAGTCCCCTCTGAGTCCATCGACCCGCCGCCGCCGCTTGTTAGCGGTATACTTTGTTTGTTTTTGCTTGACTGCATCTCACAGTACTTAGTGTTCTAATAGTGTCTCCTGCACCCCGGAATGAAAGCAAATTCACTTAGCGTGTCTCCGTATCCAAACCGATCCCAACTGTTGTGCGTAGCTGTGGGAGAATGACAGTTGACATCCATTAGACCCGAATACTCGTCCTTCAAAGCACAGCCACCATTCCACATCTCCGAGAGGCGCTCTGAGCCCAGACAACCCCCGGCTGAGATTGTTCTGAGATTTGTTTGCTGTGACATTTGGATTTTTTGGTACTCCGCTTGGCACTGTCTTTTGCTAAATTTCAAATACAGGGCAGCGGAATGTTCTAAAGCTGACAAAATGTCACCCCCGAGAGACGATCACGAAAAATTCAGACGGCGTTACATTCAAACAGATGTCCTGAACTGAATCTGATCTCAGTCTTATTTTTGGTAATTTCGGGTTCCCAGACTTGCTTGAGGCCAATTACTTCCTGTATTCGGCAGACCCCCCACCCCACCCCCGTTCTCCGCTCCCTCCCCTAGAAGAGGACATTCACCCAAGTTCAGAAATGTAATAAGTCAAAGAGAGCATCAAATGGAAAATCCTTAGAAGTCCAAAGTCTCTATTGTCATAGGCTTGTGCACAGGGTGTGCCGGATGTACCTGGGCGCACCCTAATTACCCTGTGCGGTGCAGATTCCCCCTGCTGCGGGGACCCCCCCCCCGCAGCATATGCGAGAGGGCTTCACCATGGTAGATTATTTCATCTATAGATGGGATTTAGGGTTGTGTTTAGGGCCAGTGCTAGGAGTTTAGGGTATGGTTAGGGACAGGGATAGGAGTTTAGGGTATGGTCAGGGATAGGGGTTTAGGGTTAGGGACAGGGATAGGGGTTTAGGGTGTGGTTGGGGTCAGGGATAGGAGTTTAGGGTATGGTCAGGGATAGGGATAGGGGTTTAAAGAATGGTTAGTGTTAGGGGGTTGGGATATGGTTAGGGATAGGGGTTTAGGGTATGGTTGGGGTAAGGTATAGGAGTTTAGGGTATGGTTAGGGTCAGGGGTTTAGGTTATGGTTAGGGTCAGGGGTTTAGGGTATGATTAGGGACAGGGATAGGGGTTTAAGGTATAGTTGGGGTCAGGGATAGGGGTTTAGGGTGTGATTGGGGTCAGGGATAGGAGTTTAGGGTATGGTCAGGGATAGGGATAGGGGTTTAGGGCATGATTAGGGTCAGGTGTTTGGGATATGGTTAGGATCAGGGATAGGAGTTTAGGGTATGGTCAGGGATAGGGATTTAAGATATGGTTAGGTCAGGGGTTTAGGGTTGTCTTTATGGCCAGTGTTAGGAGTTTAGGGTATGGTTAGGATTTAGGGGTTTAGGGTATGGTTAGGGACAGGGGTAGGGTTTTTTTTTTTTTTTACAGTAGAAGGGGGTAGGGGTTTAGGGTGTGATTGGGGTCAGGGATAGGAGTTTAGGGTATGGTTAGGGATAGTGGTTTAGGGTATGGTTAGGGACAGGGATAGGGTTTAGGGTATGGTTAGGGTCAGGGATAGGGGTTTAGGGTGTGATTGGGGTCAGGGATAGGAGCTTAGGGTATGGTTAGGGTCAGGGTTTTAAGGTTGTGTTTAGGGCCAGTGTTAGGAGTTTAGGGTATGGTTAGGGTCAGGGATAGGGGTTTAGGGTATTGTGGGGGGTCAGGGAAAGGAGTTTAGGGTATGGTTAGGGTCAGGGATAGGGGTTTGGGGTATGGTTAGGGACAGGGATAGGGATTTTAGGGTGTGATTGGGGTCAGGGATAGGAGTTTAGGGTATGGTCAGGGATAGGGGTTTAGGGTATTGTTGGGGACAGGGATAGGGTTTAGGGTATGGTTGGGGTCAGGGATGTGGGTTTATGGTATTGTTAGGGTCAGGGTTTTAAGGTTGTATTTAGGGCCAGTGTTAGGAGTTTAGGGTATGGTTAGGGTCAGGGGTTTAGGGTATGGTTAGGGACAGGGATAGGGGTTTAGTGTATGGTTAGGGTCAGAGGTTTAGGGTATGGTTAGGGAGAGGGATAAGGGTTTAGGGTATGGTTGGGGTCAGGGATAGGGGTTTAGGGTATGGTTGGGGTCAGGGTCAGGGGTTTAAGGTATGGTTGGGGTCAGGGATAGTGATTTAGGGTATGGTTGGGGTCAGGGTCAGGTGTTTAGGGTATGGTTGGGGTCAGGGATAGGGGTTTAGGGTATGGTTGGGGTCAGGGATAGGGGTTTAGGGTATGGTTGGGGTCAGGGATAGGGGTTTAGGGTATGGTTGGGGTAAGGGATAGGGGTTTAGGGTATGGTTGGGGTCAGGGATAGGGGTTTAGGGTGTGGTTAGGGACAGGGATAGGGGTTTAGGGTATGGTTGGGGTCAGGGATAGGGGTTTAGGGTGTGGTTAGGAACAGGGATAGGGGTTTATGGTATGGTTGGGGTCAGGGATAGGAGTTTAGGGTATGGTTGGGGTCAGGGATAGGGGTTTAGGGTATGGTTGGGGTCAGGGATAGGGGTTTAGGGTACAGTTGGGGTCAGGGATAGGGGTTTAGGGTATGGTTGGGGTCAGGGATAGGGGTTTAGGGTGTGGTTAGGGACAGGGATAGGGGTTTAGGGTATGGTTGGGGTCAGGGATAGGGGTTTAGGGTGTGGTTAGGAACAGGGATAGGGGTTTATGGTATGGTTGGGGTCAGGGATAGGAGTTTAGGGTATGGTTGGGGTCAGGGATAGGGGTTTAGGGTATGGTTGGGGTCAGGGATAGGGGTTTAGGGTACAGTTGGGGTCAGGGATAGGGGTTTAGGGTATGGTTGGGGTCAGGGATAGGGGTTTAGGGTATGGTTAGAGTCAGGGTTAAGGGTATAAAGTTATAGTTAGAAGGACGATTAGGGGTTTGGATTTCAGGTTAAGCTGGGGCTTTAGGTGCTTGTGTTAGGCTACATCTTAGGGTTCAGATTAAACAACATTTGTTCATTATGTATTGGGTTAAGGATTAGGGAATCAAAAGAACAATGTACTGTTATTACCAACAGAATAGAAATGTATGAATTGGACACACACAGCAGAGACAAAGCACTGAGTAAGGCTGAAGGGAAGGGGGTCACCTGCAGTTGCATCTTACAAATCAGAACAATGGGCAATGAGAGCAGAACGTGCAGTAACCCGTAGCAACCAGACAAGGGGAAATTAACTGCATCCAGATCAGCAAGAGATGCCTGTATTTGGTTGCTATGGGTTACTGCACTTTTCACATCCTTATAGAATTCAGTGCTCTGTATACCCCAGGGACACACAAGATGCACAAGCTGAGTTGTCACCGACAAGTATTTAGCATGCAAATGTTATTTGAGATACATTCTTCTCTGAATTGGCTTACGGCGCCCTCACCAGGTCAGAGCTCTGCTAATCGGAATTGTATGGTACATCCCATCAATCGGGCAAAACAGTAACATCCCTTAAAATCATTTTCTGTCCAAATACTTTGAAGAAAGATTACGTTGCTGATAATTGTAGCGCGGAGCTTCACACAGCAATCATTATCTGCAGCTGTCTGCTCATCCATGGATTGATAGGAAACCTGTAATGAAGTAATATCTTGGCTGCCCTTTTTTTTCTAAAAATGCTAATTTCCTGGCTGTCATGGTGATCCAGTAGTTTTAAATGTTAAGTAGTTGACTTCAGAAAAGCATAACGAGTTCAGGAGCTTCAACTTTCCTCTGACATTCCTTATCTGCGCATTTGATTTGGGTCAACTGCCCACAGTGCTGGACGTCAGACACGGCCAGGAAATTGGCATTTTCAAATTAAGTTTAATAACGCCTGTCATTGTAATTTCTCAGTACAATGATACAATAATGAGCTTGTCACATCTAACAACAAAGGGATAAGCATTAGAGATCTTTTTGAACCTTTGTGTGGGTGCCTTAAAGGGCCACTCTACGCAAAACTGATATTTCACTGTTTGGATGATGCTAGAGGCTTAAACCCTCCAACAATCTCTTTGAAAAGATACTGTTGAGTTCCCGGGTCTGTACACCCGCTGTGCCCATTATGAGGGGTCCCCACCATCCCTGTGCTGAGTTCTCAGGTCTGTACACCCGCTTTGCCCATTATGAGGGGTTCCCACCATCCCTGTGCCAAGTTCCCGGGTCTGTACACCCGCTTTGCCCATTATGAGGGGTTCCCACCATCCCTGTGCTGAGTTCTCAGGTCTGTACACCCGCTGTGCCCATTATGAGGGGTTCCCACCATCCCTGTGCTGAGTTCTCAGGTCTGTACACCCGCTGTGCCCATTATGAGGGGTTCCCACCATCCCTGTGCTGAGTTCCCGGGTCTGTACACCCGCTGTGCCCATTATGAGGGGTTCTCACCATCCCTGTGCTGAGTTCCCGGGTCTGTACACCCGCTGTGCCCATTATGAGAGGTTCTCACCATCCCTGTGCTGAGTTCTCGGGTCTGTACACCCGCTGTGCCCATTATGAGGGGTTCCCACCATCCCTGTGCTGAGTTCTCAGGTCTGTACACCCGCTGTGCCCATTATGAGGGGTTCCCACCATCCCTGTGCTGAGTTCCCAGGTCTGTACACCTGCTGTGCCCATTATGAGGGGTCCCCACCATCCCTGTGCTGAGTTCCCGGGTCTGTACACCCGCTGTGCCCATTATGAGGGGTTCCATCATCCTTGCACTAAGCAGTGGCGTCTCCAGCTTTCATATTTAGGGGGGGCACATGGGGGGACAGGGACAAAAGTAGGGGACAACTATAAAATGCAATTATATATATATCCTGGGGCCCTTTACTACGACCCCACAAGAGCCCTTTCACGTGTTCTGCAGTGAGCTCCCTTCCTACTGTATTGGGGCCCCCCAGGGTGGCAGAAAACAAGAGATATATGTCACCAGCATACCAAGAAAATATAAGGGTCCAAAGCAGTGGGAGAACTCTCAGGGTTGCAAAGGTTGTCTTGCCTCCGGGCCCTGGTGTTCTGCCACTGTGGGGTTCCCCAGCCTCCTCTTGCTGTCCTGCCCCTGCTATTGACAGCGCTGGTCTGGCATCTTTTGGAATTTACAGGCTCGTTCTCCTGTCCTAAGGATGGGAGAAATCAGTCTGTTTTTTTCAGTACCTGAGAGTCCTGGTGGAGTCCTTCCTGCAACTCGCTCTTCTCCCTGCCAATGAGGATGCAGGGGAAGGAGCAGATCGGGCGGCTGTGGTTGTGTGAGCACTTGCATTATGCAGTGTCAGCGGGCAGAGGGAGGGGGGAGGAATCACCTGCAGGAGCTGACTGGGGACACTCTCCCTCTTAGACATTGATTTTTTGTAAAAAAAAAAAAAAATTTTATTGGGGGGGCACATGGTGGGGCACAGCATAATGTTGGGGGGGGGGGTCAGGGCCCCCTCTGCCCCCCCCCTCCCCCTAGGGTCGCCATTGGTGCTAAGTTCCTGGGTTTGTACTCCTGCTGTGCCCATTATAAGAGGAGCAGAGGCATATACTTTGGGAGGGAGATCTCACTGCTGGAGCCACCAAGACTTAAATGAAACCAGGGGGTGGTTTAGCCCACCAGGCTCCACATGTAGCAAAAACAACCACGGTACAACCTGCCTAAAGTTTGCATGCTCTCCCTGCAACTGCGTGGGTTTCCTCCGGGTACTCCGGTTTCCTTCGACACTCCAAAGACATGCTGGTAGGTCAATTGGCTCCTGTCTAAATTGGCCCTAATATGTGTATGGGACCCTAGATTGTAAGCTCCTTGAGGGCAGGGACTGATGTAAATGTGCAATATATATGTAAAGCACTGCATAAATTGATGGCGCTATAGAAGTACCTGAAATAAATAAATAAATAAAACATCACTTTCGGGTGGACTCATCCTTTCATAAAACATTTATGCCCAAAGCCCTTCCAGATACTCACCGATGTAGAAGTTGGTCGCCGTGCGCATCTGCCTGTGCTTCGAGATGACATAGATGACCAGAGAGTTCCCAATCAGCCCCACCAACATGATCAAGGCGAAGAAGAGGGGCACCAGCCAGGCGTCGGTGAGAAACGGCGGCGGCCCGGTCTCAGTCCGGTTCACCAGAGATTCGTTGATTCTGCTCGCATTCCCCAAAAAGCTGCCGTTCACGTATTCCCAGGAAAGGTTTAGCATCTCGTCCAGCATCCCCTCGCCCAGCGCCATCAACGAAGACCCCAAAAAAAGTGAAAAAAAAATAAAAAATCAAGAAACGTTGGATCACAACCGGTGCGCCGTATAATCCTTCTTCCTCTTAGAAAAAGATTTTCAAAAAGTCAAAAAAAAGCCGTCATGGTGGTAGAAATAGGCAGACTTCCGCCTCACTGCCGTGACGCCAAAGAACCAGATCGATCACCTATCCTCCAGGAAGGTCGGAGATTGGTCGGTGCTCGTTGGCTGGTGTCTATCGGAGAACATGCTTCCCCCCCCCCGGCAGAGCTCGGACTTACATTCTCTGCCTCTGCTCAGAACTGGAGTGAAATGACAACTCTCCGCTGATTTATAGTGAGAGACGCACGTGGAATGAGAGCGCGCGCGCGCGGGAGAGAGATGCAGACCCTCGTACACCGTTGCCCGGCAACAGCATCAGCATCCCATTTGTTTTCTTTTTTTTTTTTTTTTTTTTTATGTCTTGATGGGACACAATATAGCCCTCCGTACGTCACAAACAGAAACAAAGCCTCCAATCGGCAGAGATAATTAATCTTGTCATTGTTTTACAGAATGAACAGGCACAAGCGGGGGGCTGGATTAAGTGGGGAAAAGTGGCAATTGCCAGAAGGGATCCCCCCCTCCTATACAAAATAAATAATAATAAAATATAAAACATATAATTTAAAAAAATTTACTTTCTTTTATTAAATGTATCTTGGGAAGTATTATTTTGCTGACCATGATCTGTAAAACTCTGGAATGGAATGTCTTATTGTTTTTCAACAATAAATGGTGGCGGCTCAAGCAAATCTCACATATGACTGCGTGTGTGTGTGTGTGTGTGTGGGGGGGCACGTGTGACCTTAGAGTGACGTTGTGTCATGCATTTTATTACCCACACGCTGTATAGTAAAATGATGGCTGGGGGCGCTCTTGTTCTGGAAGGACGTCATATGACAGTCCCCCCCCCATTCTTGCTGTGCATGTGCGGCTGCGGGGGGCACGCAGCGACGGCGATCTGTGGTGCACTGTGTCCATAGCTCCCAACTGTCCCTGATTTGGAGCAATGTCCCTCTGTCCCTCATTCCTCCTCATTTGTCCCTCATTTTGGTCTGATCTATATAGTTGTATATAAAATGCACGTTTTATCTTTCAAAAAGTGTTTCCCCAGTGCTAAACCTTTCATCCAAATTCTAAATTGCTGCATTTGTAAATTTCAAAAGCCAATTTAAAGGAATAGTAGTGGTAAAAAAGCCCTTGTGGGTTTAACAAGTCTTTTTTTTATATTAATTCTCCTTTAAGGGGGTGTGGCAGAGGGCGTGTCCTATGCCTACATGTTTTTGCTAGTAGGTGTCCCTCATTCCCATCACAAAAAGTTAGGAGGTGTGCTGTGTGCCTTGGACAGAGCCCATCACCGATCGAGGTGAAGAGCCAATGACATAGGCTCTTTACCATGTGATCAGCTGTGTCCAATCACAGCTGATCAAATGTGAACAAATGCTGGTTACCAGCGCTGTCAGTGTCTGAGGAAAGGAAAGCGATAACTGGCTTTCCTGTGGTGGCAGGGGCCTTTACACTGATAATCAGGACAATGATCATCAGTGCCCATTAGTGCTGAATATCAGTTCCCATCAGTGCTGCCTCATCAGTGACCATCAGTGCCGCCTCATCAGTGCCTCTTCATCAGTGTCGCTTATCGGTGCCCATCAGTGTTGCCTCATCAGTGACCATCAGCTCCACCTCAACAGTGCCTCTTCATCAGTGCCACTTATCAGTGCCCATCAGTGTTGCCTCATGAGTGACCATCAAATCCACCTCATCGGTGCCTCTTCATCAGTGCCGCTTATCAGTGCCCATCAGTGTTGTCTCATGAGTGACCATCAGTGCCCATCAGTACAGCCTCATCATTGTGCGACAGCGCTGAAAGCTGGCCTGGGCAGGAAGGGGGTATAAGTGTGCAGTGGGCAAGTGGTTAAAAATGTGTGACTGTCATTGAGATTGTAAACCAGCTTTGTGTATAAGGGCCCCTCCCCAAACCTGAAGCTCCCCCCAGGGCCCCCCCAAGGTCTAAATCTGGCTCTGGGCGCAAGGAGAAATAAGAGTGCCCGGGGCCGCTCTGAACTTCTCTGGGGTAATCTACACTAGATTAGAAAAGGAGACAAAACTATTTGCAAATCTTTATAAAAGTAAGCTGATCCAAACTCCATTGCTTTGCCATTGCAGTGGTGTGACAATGATGGAGAAATGTAATATCCAGCACTTGATTCAGCACGCCAATTATTACTGCAAGCTAAAATATCACTTTTGGGTGGAAAATAGTAATATGGGTAGGTGACAAGACGGGAAAAGGAAAAATCAGTTTTGGGTGGAGTTGCCTTTTAAATTTTGTTTGAGTCATCTGTGTATAGCAATGTTCAGTGATTAATATGGATTACACTGTGTCTATTTATCATGGATTACATTGTTTTTTTCTATGTATCATATATACTGCATTATGCTGTATATATTTAAAGTGTTTGTCAACCTTTAGACATGAAATATGAACAAGGCATATCCCTTTTTAATGTTTTACATAGGGAGAAGGTAAATTTCACTGCTTGGTTGTGCTCTTGCAAGCTCCTCTTGTTTTTTTTGTGGAGATCCTGTTCACATGTGTTGTGTATTGTAGTACTGGGGCAAACCTTTAGAAAATGCACAATGTCTTAATAAAGAATTACAAAAAAAAAAAAAAAACAGCCCTCATTGACCTCCGTAGCTGCAGGCACTGTGGGGCAAATTAATCTCAAAGTTCATAAACTTCATAGCAGATTAACTGATTTTGGTTCTTGTTGGTTTTTCAGCAGCACAGCACCCCTTCTCAGCAGCATTTCAGCAGCTCTCCCTTCTCCTCTTCCCAACAGCATCTCAGCAGCTCAGCTCCCCACTGCTGTGCTGTGACTTAGCAGCCCAGCTCTTCTGCTTCCTTCTCTCAGCGGTGACTCTGGAGCCCAGCTCTCCTGCTTTCTTCTCTCAACAGTGACTCTGGAGCCCAGCTCTCCTGCTTTCTTCTCTCAACAGTGACTCTGGAGCCCAGCTCTCCTGCTTTCTTCTCTCTAAGGTGACTCTGGAGCCCTGCTCTCCTGCTTTCTTCTCTCAACAGTGACTCTGGAGCCCAGCTCTCCTGCTTTCTTCTCTCAACAGTGACACTGTAGCCCTGCTCTCCTGCTTCCTTCTCTCAGCGGTGACTCTGGAGCCCAGCTCTCCTGCTTCCTTCTCTCAGCAGTGACTCAGGAAACCCAGCTCTCCTGCTTCCTTCTCTCAACAGTGACTCTGTAGCCCTGCTTTCCTGCTTCCTTCTCTCAGCGGTGAATCTGGAGCCCTGCTCTCCTGCTTTCTTCTCTCAACAGTGACTCTGGAGCCCAGCTCTCCTGCTTTCTTCTCTCAGCGGTGACTCTGGAGCCCAACTCTCCTGCTTCCTTCTCTCAGCGGTGACTCTGGAGCCCAACTCTCCTGCTTCCTTCTCTCAGCGGTGACTCTGGAGCCCTGCTCTCCTGCTTTCTTCTCTCAACAGTGACTCTGGAGCCCTGCTCTCCTGCTTTCTTCTCTCAACCGTGACTCTGGAGCCCAGCTCTCCTGCTTTCTTCTCTCAACAGTGACTCTGGAGCCCTGCTCTCCTGCTTCCTTCTCTCAACAGTGACTCTGTAGCCCTGCTCTCCTGCTTTCTTCTCTCAACAGTGACTCTGGATCCCTGCTCTCCTGCTTCCTTCTCTCAACAGTGACTCAGGAGCCCTGCTCTCCTGCTTTCTTCTCTCAACAGTGACTCAGGAGCCCTGCTCTCCTGCTTTCTTCTCTCAACAGTGACTCTGGAGCCCAGCTCTCCTGCTTTGTTCTCTCAACAGTGACTCTGGATCCCTGTTCTCCTGCTTCCTTCTCTCAGCAGTGACTCTGGAGCCCTGCTTCCTTCTCTCAACAGTGACTCAGGAGCCCTGCTCTCCTGCTTTCTTCTCTCAACAGTGACTCTGGTGCCCAGCTCTCCTGCTTTCTTCTCTCAACAGTGACTCTGGAGCCCTGCTCTCCTGCTTTCTTCTCTCAACAGTGACTCTGGAGCCCAGCTCTCCTGCTTTCTTCTCTCAACAGTGACTCTGGAGACCTGCTCTCCTGCTTTCTTCTCTCAACAGTGACTAAGGAGCCCTGCTCTCCTGCTTTCTTCTCTCAACAGTGATTTTGGAGCCCTGCTCTCCTGCTTCCTTCGCTCAGAGGTGACTCTGGAGCCCTGCTCTCCTGCTTCCTTCTCTCAGCGGTGACTCTGGAGCCCAACTCTCCTGCTTCCTTCTCTCAGCGGTGACTCTGGAGCCCAGCTCTCCTGCTTTCTTCTCTCAACAGTGACTCTGGAGCCCAGCTCTCCTGCTTCCTTCTCTCAACAGTGACTCTGGAGCCCTGCTCTCCTGCTTTCTTCTCTCAACAGTGACTCTGGAGCCCTGCTCTCCTGCTTCCTTCTCTCAACAGTGACTCAGGAGCCCTGCTCTCCTGCTTTCTTCTCTCAACAGTGACTCAGGAGCCCTGCTCTCCTGCTTCCTTCTCTCAGCGGTGACTCTGGAGCCCAGCTCTCCTGCTTTCTTCTCTCAACAGTGACTCTGGAGCCCTGCTCTCCTTCTTCCTTCTCTCAGCGGTGACTCTGGAGCCCAACTCTCCTGCTTCCTTCTCTCAGCGGTGACTATGGAGCCCAGATCTCCTGCTTTCTTCTCTCAACAGTGACTCTGGATCCCTGCTCTCTTGCTTTCTTCTCTCGACAGTGACTCTGGAGCCCAGCTCTTCTGCTTTCTCAGCTCGCATCTCAGCTCATCTTACTTTTCTATCCCATCAGTGACTGTTCAGCTTAGCATTTTATGCTTCCCCCTCCTAACAATGATTCATCAGCTCAGCTCCCCCTGCTTCCACTCCCAGCAGCGACTCAGCAGCTCAGCTCCCCCTGCTTCCACTCCCAGCAGTGATTCAGCAGCTCAGCTTCCTTTGCTTCTCCCTCTCAACACCTCACCTCCCAATGCTTTCCTCTCCCAGCAATGCTAAAGCGCTGTGTATCATAAACAGTTACTTTTTTTTTTTTTTAAATAAAATCCTTGTTTTTGCTGCACCCACTTTATGTTGTATGTCACCTCATGTTCTTGCACTCCAGCAGTCACTGCATGACATTTCTCTGATAATGACAACAATGGGCCATGCCCATGTAATATGTGTTAAAGTGATTTTTAAGGCTCTAGTTTTTTTACCTTCCTGCCAATACTTACCTGAGCCCCATCTTGACCCAGCAATGTGCATGAGAGCCTCGGCTCTCCCGGGTCTCTTCTTCCCCATTGGCTAAGACAGCAGCGGTAGCCATTGGCTCCCAGTACTGTTAATCACAGCCAGTGAGCCAATGAGTGGAGAGCAGGGGCCAAGCCGTGCATCATGTGTGAATAGACACACAGAGCAGAGGTTCAGGAGTGAGCTTTGGGGGGGCTAAACAGGAGGGTGGGGCCAGGAGCACCGGCATGGAACCCGAGAAGAGGAGGATCTGGGCTGCTCGGTGCAAAACCAACTGCACAGAGGAGGTACGTATAACATGTTTATTATTTTGGAGAAACTTTAATGTCACTTTAAAAAGCCCGTTGTAGTCTCCATGCGAAGGGTGACAACACAGGGTCACAATTGGGAGACAGGGACAAAGCGTTGTCACCCTATTACAGGAAGTCTCTAAACAAGGATCTTCATGGTGGGATCGCCAAGGATTATTCTGATGAAAGCTGCAGATTCCAAAATGTTGAAAACTTTAGAAATAACCGTAACGTGTTAAAACGCTGCAGGAGAATTCTGTGATTGGGTTCATGACTACCTTATGTCTTCATTTCACATGGAAAGCTTCAATTTCACACCAATCCAATATTTATATTTCTGAACTGAACCTTTGGATGTGAAAATGAAAATGAGACAAAAAAACAAACAAACTGAAGACGTGTAAAAAAACACCTGCGGTTTTTGTGAATTGGCGCTATTGGGTCTAACCAACCAGTCAGTCCCGTCCCTTCTCCCCCCCGCCGACATAGTAATTAATATTTATAAATCATCCTCCACCCTCCAGTAATCTCTGATGAAATCTCAGCTCTTGAACCATAAATAGACCCGGCGGTCTCAGTCTCCGAATCCCGTATTCCAGAGCTTTGTGAGCGTTCCCAGTTTTTCCCGGACGTGTCACGCGGTGAGATTCTCCGGTGCCGGGATCTCCCGCCGTTACCGATGTCAGCTCTGAGCACATGGTTACATCTGAACAATTTTGTGTGTCCTTTAAGACTTTCATACAAACAGACAATAAAATTATATGGATTGGTGACATTCTGAAAAGAGATGGAGTACAATTCAGTTGGGGTTGCGATTTTGATCTCAATTACCGCTTGTGCAGATCTGCAATTTCTATGTTTGCTGCTGACATGCCTTTAAGAAAATAACAATATTGTGGGACATCAGAGATTACATAAAAATACACGATATTGCCAAAAGTTTCGGGACACCTTCCTTTACACACACATGCACTTTAATGGCATCCCAGTCTTAGTCCATAGGGTTCAATATTGAGTTGGCTCCACCCTTTACAGCTATAACAGCTTCAACTCTTCTGGGAAGGCCGTCCACAAGGTTTAGGAGTGTGTCTATGGGAACGTTTGACCATTCTTCCAGAAGAGCATTTGTGAGGTCAGGCACTGATGTTGCAAGATCTGATTGCTTTATAACTGCTTTATCAGTTTATAAGAAGGAGGAATATCAGAAGGAGCACCCCAGAGGATTGATTATTCCCAAAGGCACATTTATATAGCCTATAAGGTGAGGGCACAACCGGTGAAGGGAGCACGAGGATTTTGAGTATATACACAGAGATGGATGAGTGTGGAGAGGCCGTTTCATTTAACTGTTTTCAATATTCACAAAATGGACTGACACGCTGTTTTCTTCATTGATTTAATTTATATAATTTAATTATATAAGATTTAATTTATATAAGGACGCTGCATGAATAATCTGTGCACTTTGCACTTTATTGCACATCAGACAGCAGTGGCGGCCGGTGGTAATTTTTTTCAGGAGGGGGGGCAACAAACAGTAAACCCCCTTCCCCCATCGTCGGTCAGCGGGTCTGGTGCATTTACCCTATCTATGCAGCGCTTCACCAGCGGCTTCCCTTGCTCAGCGGCGGCGGCGATGGCTTTTCCTTCCTCTGCTCGACACGGGCATCGGCGGCTTCTGTTTCCTCCCTCCTCCTCGGCGGCCAATCGGGAGTCTTCTCTTTTCGGCTAATCGGAGAACGGGTCTCAGACCTGTTTCTGATTGGCCAGATTGAGGATCAGTGTTACAACAGCGGGGACCGGGCGCATGAATAGGGGGCGGCCGCGGCGGCCACAGAGGGGTGGCATGGAACGAGGGGGCGGTGCCTGGCCGAACCTAATGGACGGGCCGCCACTGTCAGACAGTTTGATTTATATAAGGACACTGGGGGTTGATTTACTAAAGGCAAATAGACTGCGCACTTTGCAAAGTGCAGCCGCACTCTGTAAGAGCAGTTGCTCCAGAGCTTAATAAATGAGCAGAAGCTCTGCCGACTTCCATCATCCAATCATGTGCAAGCAAAACTGCTGTTTTTTTAATTTTCCTTGCATGTGATTGGGTATTATTTGCAAATTGAAGCTTTACCTCATTTACTAACCCCCGGTCCGGAGCAACTGCCCTTGCAGAGTGTTATTGCACTTTGCAAAGTGCACAGTCTATTTGCCTTTAGTAAATCAACCCCAAAGTGTTTCTCAGCTCTTAACTGTGTGTATTTTTTTTTTAGTCTAGGTTTATGTAAGTCCGTATCTCACCCATAGCACAGTAGACTATGTAGAGTGTATTCCATAAGTAGCTTACACTCTAGTTAGCCATGCTCTTTTATACCATGCCAATATTCAGCAAATTTTAGCCACGCCCATTTTAACTGTGGTGCGCTCTTCTTCATCCCTAAACACACGATCCGAATATCGTGCGACCGATCGTACAACTTTTTTTGCTTAATAGTCCCAAGTAGGAATTGAATAGGTTAATAAAGACATGAAAATTTCTCGTACAACAGGAAAAAAAAAAATTCGGAAGTGATGTCATGTGTTGTTACATAGTAGGTGAGGTTGAAAAAAGACACAAGTCCATCAAGTCCAACCTATGTGTGTGATTATGTGTCAGTATTACATTGTATATCCCTGTATATTGCGGTCATTCAGGTGATTATCTAATAGTTTCTTGAAGCTATCAATGCTCCATTGAGACGAATGAGACCACCGCCTGTGGAAGGGAATTACACATCCTTGCCGCTCTTACAGTAAAGAACCCTCTACGTAGTTTAAGGTTAAACCTCTTTTCTTCTAATTTTAATGCGTGGCCACATGTCTTGTTAAACTCCCTTCCATGAAAAAGTTTTATCCCTATTGTGGGGTCACCAGTACAGTATTTGTACATTGAAATCATATCCCCTCTCAAGCATCTCTTCTCCAGAGAGAATAAGTTCAGAGCTCGCAACCTTTCCTCATAACTAAGATCCTCCAGACCCTTTATTAGCTTTGTTGCCCTTCTTTGTACTCGCTCCATTTCCAGTACATCCTTCCTGAGGACTGGTGCCCAGAACTGGACAGCATACTCCAGGTGCGGCCGGACCAGAGTCTTGTAGAGCGGGAGAATTATCGTTTTATCTCTGGAGTTGATCCCCTTTTTAATGCCAATATTCTGTTTGCTTTGTTAGCAGCAGCTTGGCATTGCATGCCATTGCTGAGCCTATCATCTACTAGGACCCCCAGGTCCTTTTCCATCCTAGATTCCCCCAGAGGTTCTCCCCCCAGTGTATAGATTGCATTTAGATTTTTGCCACCCAAATACATTATTTTACATTTTTCTACATTGAACCTCATTTGCCATGTAGTCGCCCACCCCATTCATTTGTTCAGGTCTTTTTGCAAGGTTTCCACATCCTGCGGAGAAGTTATTTCCTTGCTTAGCTTAGTATCGTCTGCAAATACAGAGATTGAACTGTTTATCCCATCCTCCAGATCATTTATAAACAAATTAAATAGGATTGGTCCCAGCACAGAACCCTGGGGGACCCCACTACCCACCCCTGACCATTCCGAGTACTCCCCATTTATCACCACCCTACGCCCTTGTAGCCAGTTTTCAATCCATGTACTCACCCTATGGTCCATGCCAACGGACCTTATTTTGTACAGTAAACGTTTATGGGGAACTGTGTCAAATGCTTTTGCAAAATCCAGATACACCACGTCTACGGGCCTTCCTTTATCTAGATGGCAACTCACCTCCTCATAGAAGGTTAATAGATTGGTTTGGCAAGAACGATTCTTCATGAATCCATGCTGATTACTGCTAATGATACCGTTCTCATTACTAAAATCTTGTATATAGTCCCTTATCATCCCCTCCAAGAGTTTACATACTATTGATGTTAGGCTAACTGGTCTGTAATTCCCAGAGATGTATTTTGGGCCCTTTTTAAATATTGGTGCTACATTGGCTTTTCTCCAATCAGCTGGTACCATTCCAGTCAGTAGACTGTCTGTAATGTAATGTGTTTGTATTGTATTTTCGGGTGACAACTGTACTGACTAAACGAAAAATCGTACGATCCGGTATCGGAAATTTTTCGTGCTTGTCCGGTCAAATAATATCAGATGAATTGTCATGATCGGCTCTCGAAAAAGCTCTGTACTGACAATCCGATTATCGTACGATCGCGCCGAAAGCGGTATTTTTGTGTCCGTTTTTTTTTTTTTCGGATCGCGTGTACGGGCCATGAGTGTCCCCTCGTGCTCAAGTTCCAAAGTTGGGAGGTGTGCTCAACCTGCGGGCCCTCCAGCTGTTGCGGAACTACAAGTCCCACGAAGCATTGCAAGGCTGACAGTTACAAATATGACTCCCAAAGGCAGGGGCGTGATGGGACTTGTAGTTCCGCAACAGCTGGAGGACCGCAGGTTGAGCACACCTCCCCACTGTCTGCATGAATGTCCCCTTTAAGCCCCCTTGTGCAGGCTGTAGGTTGCTGGTAGGCAGTGTTGGCGTGAGCCCGGAGTCCTGCTTTAATCCTGTTTGTTTTTCTGTCTACATTGGTAGGAACACGTTGTGAACTCACCGAGCGCTCCGGGAAAACACTCAATAAATACATCGAGGACGCATTTCCAAACAATTCTTCTCCTTGAAAGCATCACCGAGCGGATTTCTCATTGTTGCTGATTAAATCCGGGAAATACTAGGAGCGATTTGAAAGGAAACGCTGCACTGAGATCTACGCAGCCCGTCACCGCCAACCCCTTCTATAAATACCCCCGACCGTCCCCAGGGCACAGAACAAGCATGCAGCCAGTGAAGGCACAACTCCTGAGCTGTATACTTATTGTAGGTCAAACGCTTATTGGGATTTTTTTTTTTTTTTTTTTTACCAAAAGTATGTAGCAGCATAAATATTGGCCCAAATTTATGAAAATGTATTTTTCTTTTTTAAATTTCATTGGATATGTTTTGTAGCAGAAAGTAAAAAATATTGGGTTTTTTTTTTACCAAAAATATGTAGCAGCATAAATATTGGCCCGAATTTATGTAAATTTATTTATTTATTTTAATTTCATTGGATACGTTTTGTAGCAGAAAGTAAAAATTATTGGGATTTTTTATTTTACCAAAAATATGTAGCAGCATAAATATTGGCCCGAATTTATGAAAATTGATTTTTGATTTTTTAAATTTCATTGGATATGTTTTGTAGCTGAAAGTAAAAAATATTGGGATTTTTTTTTGAAAATTTTTGGTCTTTTTTTTTTCATTTATAGCGCAAAAAAAAAAAAAGTTTTAAAAAACCCAGCGGCGGTGATCAAAAACCACCAAAAGAAAGCCCTATTTTTTGGGGGAATTTTTTTTATTCGGGTACAGCGTTGCACGACCATGCAGTTTAACAGTTAAAATAACACAGCCTGACTTCATGGCAAGTATATCCACTTCACCTCCGGAAAATTTACCCCCCTTCAAGACCAGGCCATTTTTTATTCTTTTTTGCTTTTTGGCACTGCGTAATTTTAACTGGTAAACCGCACGGTCATCGTGCAACACTGTACCCAAATCATTTTTTTCCCCCAAAAGAATAGGGTATTCTTTTGGTGCTTTTTGATCACCACTGTTGTTTTTTTTTGCACTATAAATAAAAAAAGACCAAAAATTTTGAAAAATAAACCAATATTTTTTACTTTCTGCTAAAAAACATATTCAATAAAAAAAATAAAAATAAAATAAAAATAATACATTTGGGCCAATATCAATGCTGCTACATGTTTTTGGTAAAGAAAAAAAAAAATCCCAATACATGTATATTGATTGGTTTGCGCAAATGTTATAGCGTCTACAAACTATGGGATATATACTGGAATTATTTTTTTTTTTTATACTAGTAATGACGGCGATCTGCGACTTATAGCGGGACTGCACTATTGCGGTGGACAAATCAGACACCAAACTGACTCTTTTGACACTCCGTGGGAACCAGAAACACTAATACAGTGATCAGTGCTAAAAAAATATGCAAAATACAAAAATATACTAAAGCGCTGATATGGAGTGAAAACGAAATTATTGACAAAAAATAGGATTCTAATTAGTGACTGGGAGAAACCCAAATAATAAAAAGCTGCAAGCTAAAAAGTGTTCAGACACCACTATAAAGTGACAAATAAATTAAATGATGTGTTGCGCTATTATTAACCTTCCAGTCAGACTAACAACCAGTGCACAATATAATAAATAGATCAAACCGCTTGCAACGATACTGTTACCAGCCTCAATGCTTGACGACACTGACTCCTCCTACGCGTTGCGTCACCCGACACGTGACTTTTTCAAGGAGGAGGAGTCAGTGATGTCAAGCATTGAGGCTGGTAACAGTATCGTTGCAAGCGGTGAGAGACCCAGCGCTCCCCAAGCGGCTGATTGCTTTTTCATCCAGGCTGAAACTTCCTAGGCTTATGTGAGTGGACCTAGTGAGGTGTGTTTTACCTTGTAGCAATTTTTTATTTTTTATGTACCACGGATTGATCTATTTATTATATTATGCACTGGTTGTTAGTCTGACTGGAAGGTTAATAATAGCGCAACACATCATTTAATTTATTAGTGCTAAAAATATGCACTGTCACTGTACTAATGACACTGGCAGGGAAGGAGTCATCATGGGCGATCAAAGGGCTAAATGTGAGTCTAGCCAGTGTTTTTGTGTACACAGTGTACAGCTTTTACTAAAGGATGTGATTTTTTCAGGGAAACAAAACCGGCACATCCCTGCTGACAGGACGGAGCTCTGCATTGTTTACATACATAAAGCTCGGTCCTATCATCCTCCTCGCCGATCAGCGGGTGCCGGTAGTCAGCGATTGGCTGGCGCCCACTGTGTCTAATCACAGCGCAACAGGGGCGTCGGCGGGGCGCGCGCACCCCCTACCCAAGAAAAGTAGAATCACATATATACATTACGTTGAAAAAGTATTCATACCCCTTAAAATTTTCCACATTTTGTCACGTTACAACCAAAAATGTAACTGTAACATTATGGATCTGGATCCCAGGGCACTATTCACCCCGCCACAACCTGTATTGCATATGCCTAAATTCCAGATGGGCGTGTCCAAATCACTCCCACTTCATCCCCGCCATCCGACAGACCCCGCCTTTATACAGTGCCTTGAAAAAGTATTCATACCCCTTGAAATTTCCCACATTTTGTCATGTTACAACCAAAAACATAAATGTATTTTATTGGGATTTTTTGTGATCGACCAACACAAAGTGGCACATAATTGTGAGGTGGAAGGAAAATGATAATTGTTTTCAACATTTTTTTACAAATAAATCTGTGAAAAGTGTGTATGTATTACGGACTGTGGCGGGGTGAATAGTGCCCTGGGATCCAGATCCACAATGCTGGTAAATTTTCCAGTTGCATTTTCAGCCCACATGCTACCTTGGCACATATTTCCTAAAGTGGAACTTCGCTCTCCCAATCAACATCGATTATTTGTAATCCTCATACAGCTGGCATTAGTAAATAGATAGGAAAATAGATCATTTTTATTTGTTTTAAACTTTTTTTTTCTAACGTTTCTTCAGTTACTTCCTGGTTTCTTGCCTAGGAAAATGATGTCATCCATCCCAGGAGTCTTCAGGAGAGGTTTTCTCAGCTAGGCACACTCTGCTGCCTGTATGCCTGAGCTAAGGGCAGATGGATTCCAGGAAGTAAACGCTACATGAATCGTTTGCCCTTTCTCAAGATGGCTATGGCAATAAATTGTAGGGGGGTTTGTTTTTTCAAAGTGATTTTTCAACAAAATAAAACATTGAGACTCGGATGGATGGGGGAGTGGAAGGATGGATGGATGGAGACATGGATGGATGGGGAGTGGAAGGATGGATGGGGAGTGGAAGGATGGATGGGGAGTGGAAGGATGGATGGATGGGGGAGTGGAAGGATGGATGGAGACATGGATGGATGGGGGAGTGGAAGGATGGATGGGGGTGTGGAAGGATGGATGGATGGATGGGGGTGTGGAAGGATGGATGGATGGAGGAGTGGATGGATGGATGGATGGGGGTGTGGAAGGATGGATGGATGGATGGATGGATGGATGGATGGATGGATGGATGGGGAAGTGGAAGGATGGATGAAGACATGGATGGATGGGGGAGTGGAAGGATGGATGGAGACATGGATGGATGGGGGTGGGGAAGGATGGATGGAGACATGGATGGATGGATGGGGGGAGTGGAAGGATGGATGGATGGAGACATGGATGGATGGATGGAGACGTGGATGGATGGGGGAATGGAAGGATGGATGGAGACATGGATGGATGGATGGAGACATGGATGGATGGGGGAGTGGAAGGATGGATGGAGACATGGATGGATGGATGGATGGAGACATGGATGGATGGGGGTGTGGAAGGATGGATGGAGACATGGATGGATGGAGACGTGGATGGATGGGGGAGTGGAAGGATGGATGGAGACATGGATGGATGGATGGATGGATGGAGACATGGATGGATGGATGGGGGAGTGGAAGGATGGATGGATGGAGACATGGATGGATGGATGGATGGATGGATGGAGACATGGATGGATGGGGGAGTGGAAGGATGGATGGAGACATGGATGGATGGATGGATGGAGACATGGATGGATGGGGGTGTGGAAGGATGGATGGAGACATGGATGGATGGGGGAGTGGAAGGATGGCTGGAGACATGGATGGATGGAGACGTGGATGGATGGGGGAGTGGAAGGATGGATGGAGACATGGATGGAGACATGGATGGATGGGGGAGTGGAAGGATGGATGGAGACATGGATGGATGGATGGAGACATGGATGGATGGGGGAGTGGAAGGATGGATGGATGGATGGATGGAGACATGGATGGATGGAGACATGGATGGATGGATGGAGATATGGATGGATGGGGGAGTGGAAGGATGGATGGAGACATGGATGGATGGGGGTGGGGAAGGATGGATGGAGACATGGATGGATGGATGGGGGGAGTGGAAGGATGGATGGATGGAGACATGGATGGATCGGGGTGTGGAAGGATGGATGGAGACATGGATGGATGGATGGAGATATGGATGGATGGATGGATGGAGACATGGATGGATGGATGGAGACATGGATGGATGGATGGATGGAGACATGGATGGATGGGGGAGTGGAAGGATGGATGGAGACATGGATAGATGGATTGGTGGATGGGGGAGTGGAAGGATGGATGGATGGATGGATGGAGACATGGATGGATGGATGGATGGATGGAGACGTGGATGGATGGGGGAGTGGAAGGATGGATGGAGACATGGATGGATGGGGGAGTGGAAGGATGGATGGATGGGGGAGTGGAAGGATGGATGGAGACATGGATGGATGGATGGAGACATGGATGGATGGATGGAGACATGGAAGGATGGATGGATGGATGGATGGATGGATGGAGACATGGATGGATGGATGGAGACATGGATGGATGGATGGAGACGTGGATGGATGGGGGAGTGGAAGGATGGATGGAGACATGGATGGATGGGGGTGTGGAAGGATGGATGGATGGAGACATGGATGGATGGGGGAGTGGAAGGATGGATGGAGACATGGATGGATGGATGGATGGAGACATGGATGGATGGATGGAGACGTGGATGGATGGGGGAGTGGAAGGATGGATGGAGACATGGATGGATGGGGGAGTGGAAGGATGGATGGAGACATGGATGGATGGGGGAGTGGAAGGATGGATGGAGACATGGATGGATGGGGGAGTGGAAGGATGGATGGAGACATGGATGGATGGAGACATGGATGGATGGGGGAGTGGAAGGATGGATGGATGGATGGATGGATGGATGGATGGATGGAGACATGGATGGATGGGGGAGTGGAAGGATGGATGGATGGATGGATGGATGGATGGATGGAGACATGGATGGATGGAGACATGGATGGATGGGGGAGTGGAAGGATGGATGGAGACATGGATGGATGGATGGAGACATGGATGGATGGAGACATGGATGGATGGATGGAGACATGGATGGAGGGAGACATGGATGGATGGGGGAGTGGAAGGATGGATGGATGGATGGAGACATGGATGGATGGAGACATGGATGGATGGATGGAGATATGGATGGATGGGGGAGTGGATGGATGGATGGAGACATGGATGGATGGATGGATGGAGACATGGATGGATGGATGGGGGAGTGGAAGGATGGATGGATGGATGGAGACATGGATGGATGGATGGATGGAGACATGGATGGATGGGGGTGTGGAAGGATGGATGGAGACATGGATGGATGGGGGAGTGGAAGGATGGATGGAGACATGGATGGATGGGGGAGTGGAAGGATGGATGGAGACATGGATGGATGGGGGAGTGGAAGGATGGATGGAGACATGGATGGATGGGGGAGTGGAAGGATGGATGGAGACATGGGTGGATGGAGACATGGATGGATGGGGGAGTGGAAGGATGGATGGATGGATGGAGACATGGATGGATGGGGGCGTGGAAGGATGGATGGATGGATGGATGGATGGAGCCATGGATGGATGGAGACATGGATGGATGGGGGAGTGGAAGGATGGATGGAGACATGGATGGATGGAGACATGGATGGATGGAGACATGGATGGATGGATGGAGACATGGATGGATGGATGGAGGGAGACATGGATGGATGGGGGAGTGGAAGGATGGATGGATGGATGGAGACATGGATGGATGGAGACATGGATGGATGGATGGAGATATGGATGGATGGATGGATGGAGACATGGATGGATGGATGGATGGATGGATGGAGACATGGATGGATGGATGGGGGAGTGGAAGGATGGATGGATGGAGACATGGATGGATGGATGGATGGATGGATGGAGACATGGATGGATGGGGGTGTGGAAGGATGGATGGAGACATGGATGGATGGGGGAGTGGAAGGATGGATGGAGACATGGATGGATGGGGGAGTGGAAGGATGGATGGAGACATGGATGGATGGGGGAGTGGAAGGATGGATGGAGACATGGATGGATGGGGGAGTGGAAGGATGGATGGAGACATGGATGGATGGGGGAGTGGAAGGATGGATGGAGACATGGGTGGATGGAGACATGGATGGATGGGGGAGTGGAAGGATGGATGGATGGATGGAGACATGGATGGATGGGGGAGTGGAAGGATGGATGGAGACATGGATGGATGGGGGAGTGGAAGGATGGATGGAGACATGGGTGGATGGAGACATGGATGGATGGGGGAGTGGAAGGATGGATGGATGGATGGAGACATGGATGGATGGGGGAGTGGAAGGATGGATGGATGGATGGATGGATGGAGCCATGGATGGATGGAGACATGGATGGATGGGGGAGTGGAAGGATGGATGGAGACATGGATGGATGGAGACATGGATGGATGGAGACATGGATGGATGGATGGAGACATGGATGGATGGAGGGAGACATGGATGGATGGGGGAGTGGAAGGATGGATGGATGGATGGATGGAGACATGGATGGATGGAGACATGGATGGATGGAGACATGGATGGATGGAGACATGGATGGATGGATGGAGATATGGATGGATGGGGGAGTGGATGGATGGATGGAGACATGGATGGATGGATGGATGGAGACATGGATGGATGGATGGATGGATGGAGACATGGATGGATGGATGGGGGAGTGGAAGGATGGATGGATGGAGACATGGATGGATGGATGGATGGATGGAGACATGGATGGATGGGGGTGTGGAAGGATGGATGGAGACATGGATGGATGGATGGGGGTGTGGAAGGATGGATGGAGACATGGATGGATGGATGGAGACACGGATGGATGGAGACATGGATGGATGGATGGAGATATGGATGGATGGATTGGTGGATGGGGGAGTGGAAGGATGGATGGATGGATGGAGACATGGATGGATGGATTGGTGGATGGGGGAGTTTTCTTTGAATATACGAAATGAGTTAAATAGGGTTTTTGGTTTGTGGTGCTCAGATGCAGTGAAGATCCGCTTTATATTATGCAGATATGTCAGTCATTGAAATGAGACTTTAGAATACTCATTGCACATATATTGGGTCATGATTGTAATGTTGTTTGCTGTACCGTATTTCATTATTTGTAAGGCACACACAGATTAGAATTGTAGATTCTCCTGCAAGCATTTGTATTGACTGCAATCACTTGACCTCCTCCATTAAGCTCACCACAAGTTACAATCTGACCTTACAATATGCTTTAGATCGGGTGTCGGCAACGCGTCGATCGCAGGCAGCTGACGGGATGGGTAGATTGTGTCGCTTCCTTGCCGACCTCCAGGAACCTGGATAGGAGCGGGGGTCGCCATTTACTGGAACCAATCCCCTGTATTTTCTTTCTACAGCAGCTGAAATCCGGCTTCTCCTCCTCTCCCTCCTGCCAGCATTTAGCTGCTATAGGAACAAGACACAGAGGATCAGTTCCAGTAAATGCCACCCCTGCTGCCCCCCTATTAGGATTCCCCCTCCTTCTGCTGCCTGGGGCTCCCCTGTGTCCTTCCCTGGTCCCCCTACCTCTTGCAGCACTTCCGGCTTCTCTTCCTCTCCCTCCTGCCAGCATTCAGCTGCTATAGGAGGTAAATACAGGGGATCAGTTCCAGTAAATGCTGCCCCTGTTGCTCCACCTATCAAGGTTCCCCTCCTTCTGCTGCCTGGGTCCCCTGTGTGGCTCCCTAGAAGCTCCATTCGCCCCTCCCCCAGTAGCATTTCCAGCTCCTCTTCTTCTCCCCACTTACATTAGTGACCCCCCCCAGGCTGGCCTGGCGGAGCTGTCACTGATCCCCTCTCAGGTGCACCTTGCAGGGATCATTCACTCAGCTCCAGATTGGTGGCTCTGGTTTTCCTATAGTCTCCCCTCCATAGTCCACACACATCTGACTTCTCCCATGACCCCCATCCTGGCGGCACTCCCACTCTTTACTCCTCTCCAGACTCCCCCTCAGAGACGGCAGACATGATATAAGACAAGAGATGGTCAGAAGTTGTAGACATGATACAGGAGATGTCAGAGGCTGTGGGCATGATACAAGAGATCAAGTGGGAGGTAATAGTGATATGATACAGTGGGAGGAATAGTGCCCCATCATTGGTGTCAGTGGGAGGAATAGTGCCCCATAGTTGGTATCAGTGGGAGGAATAGTGCCCCATCATTGGTATCAGTGGGAGCAATAGTGCCCCTTTTTTGGTATCAGTGGGCGGAATAGTGCCCCATCATTGGTGTCAGTGGGAGGAATAGTGCCTCTTCATTGGTGTCAGTGGGAGCAATAGTGCCCCATCATTGGTGTCAGTGGGAGGAATAGTGCCTCTTCATTGGTGTCAGTGGGAGCAATAGTGCCCCATCATTGGTGTCAGTGGGAGCAATAGTGCCTCTTCATTGGTGTCAGTGGGAGGAATAGTGCCCCATTGTTGCTGTCAGTGGGACGAATAGTGCCCCATCATTGGTGTCAGTGGGAGGAATAGTGCCCCATCATTGGTGTCAGTGGGAGGAATAGTGCCCCATCATTGGTATCAGTGACAGGAATTATGCCCTATTGTTGGTGTGAGTGAGAGGAGTAGTGCTCCAAGTGCCAGATAAAAGCAAGCAAAGGGCAACATCTGGCCCTCGGGCCGCAGTTTGGACACCATTGGTCTAGAAGTTGGGAAATTGTCATTTGCAACAGAAGTGCGTCAGAAAACTTTGCAGGGCAGAAATTCATCATTGCGGGTAAAAAATCATCAAGTGGCAGGTTGTTTTGATTGATCGGGATTTCCATCCCTGGATGGTGTGATTATTGATGGATTTCCATCACGTGATCACATGATTGATGATGGATTTATAATAATTGGATGATGTGATTGATTATGGATTTATAATGATTGGATGATGTGATTGATGATGGATTTATAATGATTGGATGATGTGATTGATGATGGATTTATAATAATTGAATAATGTGATTGATGATGGATTTATAATGATTGGATGATGTGATTGATGATGGATTTATAATAATTGAATGATGTGATTGATGATGGATTTATAATGATTGGATGATGTGATTGATGATGGATTTATAATAATTGGATGATGTGATTGATGATGGATTTATAATGATTGGATGATGTGATTGATGGGGGATTTATAATGATTGGATGATGTGATTGATGATGGATTTATAATAATTGAATGATGTGATTGATGATGGATTTATAATGATTGGATGATGTGATTGATGATGGATTTATAATGATTGGATGATGTGATTGATGATGGATTTATAATAATTGGATGATGTGATTGATGGGAGATTTATAATGATTGGATGATGTGATTGATTATGGATTTATAATAATTGGATGATGTGATGGATGATTAGCGTTCGATTTACATTGGTGAACCCGGCCAGGCTCTCTCATCCCCACTTTTTTGGTTGATGGTCAGATTATCACAACATTCTCCTTCTACATACACTGAGCTCCTCCCACAAAGCGTAATATTTCACCGGCGGACAAATGGCGGTACGGTGGTGTATGTATCTTTTCCCACCATCATCTCCTCAGCTCTCCGGCACATACAATTTCCCTCATCCGGCACCATGCGGGTTTCTTCTCTACCTCCTTTCCCCAGCCCGGCGTCTCTTGTGTTGTCACAAGGTGTTCTTGTGGCCTCGCTCTTCATCTCTAATAATCATAATTTTGGGCCATTTAGAGGGATGAATAGAAGACGGTGACTCAATATGACCTCGAAAAGTCCGAACATTATCTCGTGACATCAAAGAAAAAAATTGGAGAAATTGGGGACCGCCGGAACAAAAACCCGTGTCAGCCGTCACGTACTTGTTTAAGAATTTTCGGAAATGAGAAAAGTCGTTTAGCTCTTAATCCCGAGCCGCGTCAATATCTGCCTATTGACATATAACACGCCGGCATTAGCCAGCCGCATACCCGGAGAGCATAATAATGAGGAGAGAGTGATAACACGGGCTGAGTTATATATATATACCAGGAGCCCGTATATAAATGTCCAACACGTCTACATTCATCTTCATCAGGGGGACCAGACCATCATTAACCTGATGAAGGACGACTATTAATAATGATTACATTGGTTATATGTAAAGAGGACCATTCTCCCCACAGAGCCACATACTCTACAAGGAAGACGATCCCCACAGCGCGACCAGTGCGTTCCTTCTTTTTTTTTTTTTTTTTAGCCAGGTCCGAAGGCTCCATCGTTCAATATGAAACATTGTCATGGCATAATTACTGTTCCTTGATGAGGATTAATCACTTCCAATAATACAATCTTACATGCAGCTATTTATTAAAATACATCTAATCCCTAACTGGAAGGCATTTAGTTTGTGCACCATTAAAAAAATTGCAATGGTTTTTCTTGTTTTTTTACATTTCCCCATCTCAGTGCTGCTGATCTCCAGCAGGCCACTTTTAGGCCACTTCCTGTCTACATGCGTTCCCTCCGGCGTCAGCTGCACAGGATTGCTCTGGACCGGCCTGCTGCTGGTGTCATGTTTGTGTAATGTGTGTTCGTGTGGTCACTTGTAGTCTCCACCAGGGGGGCGCACATGACGGGGGTGACAACCAGTGGCGGCCAGTAATGCAGGTGCCGCCCCACTAATCTACATGCAGGGCGCCGGACGCATTGATTCCCATGGGTTTTTTTTTTTTTTTTTTTTTGAAGCACCTGATTAGAGCCTGAGGCTTTAATAGGCTTAAAAAAAGGGCGGGCTCTGGGGTGCAGAGCATTGCGCCCTGAGCCCACCCAGTTGTGTGACAATAGTGAGATAATATTCGCTATTTTCTTCCTGATTCTCCTCCCGGGCCAATCAGGAAGCGGGCCCTGAGACCCGTCACCCTATTGGCGGAGGAGGAGAAGCGATCCTATTGGCCGCCTAGGAGGAAGAAGGAGGAGACACACGGCGGAAGCCACCGTGATGCCAAGGAGGAGGAGACGCAGGGGAAGCCGCCACCCGTCGCCCCGAGGACCTAGAAGAGGTAAGTGCGGGGCTGGTGACCGACCAAAAAAAATATACCTCCAGCCGCCGCTGGTGACAACGCAGGAGCGCCATTGGGAGGCAGAGACACAGCATTGTCACCAGGGCTGGGACAAGGGGTGGGCAGGAGGGGCGGCTGCCCTGAGCACTGTGGCATCATGTGAGGGTGGGGGGAGGGCACCACAATGAGAGGGGGGAGGGTATTTGTGTTGGGTGGGGGAATTTTGGTTACAGCAGAACTAAGGATTGTTCTAAGATGAGAAATTGGGGGGTATACTAAGAAAGGTAATTTGGGAGGATTTGTGTTGGGCGGGGGGGGATTTGTGCTAGAAGAGGTGATATGATAGAGGGGGTAGGGGATTGCTGCTAGGAGAGGAAATTTTTATGAGGGGAGGATTTGTGCTAGTAGGGATGATTGGGGGGTATTTATGCTAGGAGGGGGGGATTTGTGCTTGGAGGTGGGATTTGAAGTGGGGGGGTGTGTACTCGGAGGGGAAATTTGAGGGGTAGAAGATTTGTGCTAGGAGGAGTGATTTCTTTTTGGGGGGGGGGATTTGTGCTGGGGGGATTTGAGGAGAGAGAGGATTTGAGCTGGGATGGGGGATGGGAGGGCAAAGATTTGTGCTAGGGGGGGCAATTTCAGCAGGGAAGTTGATTTGTGCTGGGAGGAGGGGGGATTTATTCTTAGGGGGTAAGCATGCAGATTAGTGCTCAATTGTTTTTTTTTGGGGGGGGGGGGTGGAGAGATTTTTGCTGACACATAATGCTCATACATCTTGGGGGGAAGGGCGCAGTTTGAAATGTTTGCCCCAGGCATTACATGGCCTTGTCCCGGCACTGGTTGTCACCCAGTAAGAGGGGCTTATTAGAGTATTAGCCCCAAGAGCACCAATTTCCTACCCCAGCTCCTGTCCTGCTAGAACCCTGCACCTCACGCTGAGGCCTAACCCTCTGCCATATTGTGCCCCACTCCATGCCAGAGGTCTCCATATGACATTCCTGCCCATTGACCTTCATATCCCAAAGAAAGAATGTCAACACATATGAGTAGAATTGCTTCACTTTACTGATGGAATTCAAGGAAGGGCATAACAGTCACATCACATTGGCAGTCACTATCACATTTAGTGGACGGTCCGCAGCAGTCACATGTGAAAGCATTACGCAGCACGTTAAAACAGCTATCTCCCTCTAACAGTCCTTCTTTCCACCTGGTGTCATTAGCACTCACAGGATTGGGATCTCTGTAGTCACCTCCTCCATCGGTACACCTCTCCCGGGACCCTCCACCTTTTCTTCAAGCCAACCCCGAACACTTTAGCGGCCTGGCACACCTTTGGGTGCCCCAAGGAGAGTAGTAATGCAGCGAACAGTGGGTGTGGCCAAATTGCTCTTGCTGACATAATCGCCCTGCCCCCCAGAGATGCCGAAGCTGCCCTCATACAGCCGCCCGCAGCTCCCGAGTGGCAACAGAATTGTGTCATGGTTACTCGAGGAGCCACAGTCTGGTCTAAATAACGTGTCCAGGTTTCAATCAGCCTGAAACCCGGACACATGATTCAAAACCCAGTCTGTCCGGGTAAATCCCGGACAGGTGGCAACCCTACCTCCAGGGGAATAACCTCACACAGGGAACTCTTGGCCTGCCTAAAAGGCCTTTTGAAATTTGCCGGGGCCCAACCTCCATAAGGGTCAAAAAGTCTACAGCTGGGTGCCGGTCTACTCCCCCCCCCAGCCTCCTGCCCTGTATAGGGCCTGCACATGCTGGTTACAACTGCATTCGGTGTTAAATCCTCAAGTGACTGAATTAAAATTAGATAAGTAAAAATGTATTATACATAGGTTAAAATCGGAAGGAACAATCTAAAATCGTGTGGACAGTGTAGTCAAATTTGTTATACAACCAAACAGAGCCAAAGGCGATGATGAGATTGACGTGTTTCGCCCAGATTGGGCTTCTTCAGGATCCACTTGATCTAGTGGTCAAGTCAGTAATACAGTATACAGTATTTTGTAGCAGAAAGAGATTTTGCCTCATATGGTAGGTGCAGCACGGCCTCGGGTTGAGCACCCATTACTTACCTTTTGTGCTTTCTGGGATTCGCTTGCAAGAAGTGCAGTGTAAAAGTTGCAAAATGTAAGCAGTAGTGAAGGATGTAGGGATCAGCTGAGACCATGGCGTTGATGTACAAATGTTTATTAGGAACGAGGGACTGCTATTGGTTGAGCGGAGTATCGGCTGTACTCTGAGGTCTCTTCTTGCTGCGATACATCATACTGCACTGCGGGCAGCAGACCAGAGGAATCCCATGTAATTGTTTTCCACCTAGAAAATCTGCAATCTTATTTTATGGTCACCACCTGGAGTGCCCAGCTCCCCGTGCCCTTTTCTGACATTCCGTTGCCTTGGAAACGGAGAGAACTCATTTTTAAGATTTGAAAGACTTCAATAGGACCTAGGGAATGTGTGTGTGCCGCTCAAGCTCGGTGGTGAGGTAGGTATGTGGTCGATACTTCCGCAACTGCTGCTGGAGTGCTGACAGGGGATGGAACCCATCCTGGCTCCTGTGTAAATGCAAGGAAAAAAAGGAGAGCCCCTTTTAAAGTCACACATCCACTGTGTCCTGGAATAGGGAATAGAGTGGTAACCTCAGCCTGGACTCCTGCCGGGCCAAACCCCCAAGGCATTTCACTCCATCCCCCCCCCCCCCCAGAGCTTAGTAATTGACTTTAATAGGGTTTGCATTGAAGCAGTCGTAAATGCATTTTTTCTAAAATAACAAACACTTTCTGATGACGTCATGACGACAAAGCGCATTGGACGGAGCTAACGGCGTCACGTCCTGTTTCATCATTTTTGGGTTTGTGGAATGCAGGATGGTCCCAGACTTAGTTTTCTTAAAGTGTCATTGCTCTATATATGCTGCATTTTATATGGTTTATGAATTTAAAAAAATAGGTATAACACTATGGGAGATTCCTTCTTTTGATTTCAACTGCATGGTCCATTTGGAGGAGAGGAGAGAGGATTGGAGTGATCGGTGGGGACATGAAGACAGCTGGGAACCAGTGGATAATAAATTTACAAGCGCATTTTGACCAGTGGCAGCTGGTGCTCGATAATAAGGGGGGGTGGCAAACCAATGCTACCCCCCTCAGCGGGAATGGACATGAACACAGGGAGCACCGGGAACACACCCCCCCCCCCCCCCCCCGCGCTGCCATGGGAGACAGACCTTAGGAGGCAGATGTCCTGCCCGGACACCGATCTCCCCTCCTCCTCTCTCCCCTGTCCGAGTCGGGGAGTGCTGGATGGCTGAGCTGGATAAGTCACAGTGGCGGCTGGTGGGTCTGTCAGTCTTCCCCTTCTTCTGAATCAGCATCATGCAGATGGATTGTCCAATGAGCAGGCATGTAACACAAAAGCCAAAAAAGCTAAAACAGGAAATAGTGACGTCACCTGCCTAGCTTGCATAAATCATTAAACTGGCTGAACAATTCTACAAAGTCTACAGCAGGCAAAACTATTCCTACATAAGTACAGTATTTCACAAAAGTGAGTACGCCCCTCACATTTTTGTAAATCTTTTCTTCTATCTTTTCATGTGACAACAGTGAAGAAATGACACTTTGCTACAATGTAAAGTAGTGAGTGTACAGCTTGTATAACAGTGTAAATTTGCTGTCCCCTCAAAATAACTCAACACACAGCCATTAATGTCTAAACCGCTGGCAACAAAAGTCAGTACACCCCTAAGTGAAAATCTCCAAATTGGGCCAAAATTAGCCTTTTTCCCTCCCCGGTGTCATGTGACTCGTTAGTGTTACAAGGTCTCAGGTGTGAATGGGGAGCAGGTGTGTTACATTTGGTGTTATCGCTCTCACTCTCTCACACTGGTCACTGGAAGTACAACATGGCACCTCATGACAAAGAACTCTCCGAGGATCTGAAAAAAAGAATTGTTGCTCTACATAAAGATGGCCTAGGCTATAAGAAGATTGCCAAGACCCTGAAACTGAGCTGAAGCAAGGTGGCCAAGACCATACAGCGGTATAACAGGACAAGTTCAGTTCCACTCAGAACAGGCCTCACCATGGTCCACCAAAGAAGTTGAGGTCACGTGCTCAGCATCATATCCAGAGGTTGTCTTTGGGAAATAGACGTATGAGTGCTGCCAGCATTGCTGCAGAGGTTGAAGGGGTGGGGGGGTCAGCCTGTCAGTGCTCAGACCATACGCCGCACACTGCATCAAAATGATCTGCATGGCTGCCATCCCAGAAGGAAGCCTCTTCTAAAGATGATGCACAAGAAAGCCCACAAACAGTTTGCTGAAGACAAGCAGACTAAGGACATGGATTACTGGAACCATGTCCTGTGGTCTGATGAGACCAAGATAAACTTATTTGGTTCAGATGGTGAGAAGCGTGTGTGGCGGCAACCAGGTGAGGAGGACAAAGACAAGTGTGTCTTGTCTACAGTCAAGCATGGTGGTGGGAGTGTCATGGTCTGGGGCTGCATGAGTGCTGCCGGCACTGGGGAGCTACAGATCATTGAGGGGACCATGAATGCCAACATGTACTGTGACATACTGAAGCAGAGCATGATCCCCTCCCTTCAGAGACTGGGTTGCAGGGTAGTAAAGGTCATGGGCTGGCCAAGCATGTCTTCAGACCTAAACCCTATTGATCATCTGTGGGGCAGAAGGTGGAGAGGCACAAGGTCTCTAACATCCACCAGCTCTGTGATGTCATCATGGAGGAGGGGAAGAGGACTCCAGTGACAACCTGTGAAGCTCTGGTGACCTCCATGCCCAAGAGGGTTAAGGCAGTGCTGGAAAATAATGGTGGCCACACAAAATATTGACACTTTGGGCCCAATTTGGACATTTTCACTTAGGGGTGTACTTTTGTTGCCAGCGCTTTAGACATTAATTGCACTGTTATACAAGCTGTACACTCACTACTTTACATTGTAGCAAAGTGTCATTTCTTCAGTGTTGTCACATGAAAAGATAGAAGAAAAGATTTACACAAATGTGAGGGGTGTACCCACTTTTGTGAGATACCGTATATGTTGAACACAATACGAGTGCACCTTCTTTAAGGCTACCTAACTCATCTATGTATCTTGCTTGCCAAATATGTTTGCCTGAAAGTCCAAGGCTTCCCCGAATCAGAAAAAAACACCCCCCAAACCCCACAACTGCACCATATCTGTACATACAAACAAGAGCCCAAACATCCTCCCCTGGAGACATTGACCTCTCATCTACACGAAGATACATTGTCATCAAGATTCAATCACTCGTGTATTTCTCGGTTCCACCTACCAGATTTATTTATGGGATCCCCAAGTTCACCCAATTCATCTCATTTAACTTTTGTAATTTGGAGGTGATCAGCTCCTGCTGCTACGTTAATGACATTTTCTGTTTTCTTGCTTTCTTTTCATCCCCCTAATATTATTCATTGGCGTATTCTACCACTTAAAAAAAAACGTACGGCAACATTCGCTTTGTGATTGCCCGATTATTGAGGAAACAACAGGAACGGGGCTCATTTGCATAAAATAATTGGCACGGTCAGAACTTCCTATTTATCATTCATACATAAATAATGGTGATTTTGTTGCTTTCCGAGCGCCGCGGCCTGAGAAATTGACTTCAAGCTCCGTGAGTTGGGAATTAGGAATGAGACTGCATATGTAAGCGGCACGCGCCGATTCTCCAAACATACAGATTAGGGTTCCCGAGTCTGCGACAGAGAACCGGGACTTTCGGCTGGAGGATCATGGGAGATCTCATGAAGATTCTAGTCACTCAAGTATCATGATGGTTTTTTGTGCACAAGTTTAGTTTTATTCTTAATCAAATAAGTGCAGCCTTTATACTATGTAACCACCCAATGTACAACATAAGAGACAATTTGCAACATAAAAGAAACAATATTTACAAAACAATATTCTTTTGATCATACAATAACTACGAGGGATGTACCAAAAGTAAAGGAAAAAATGGGCATAACTTTTCTTTATTAATTTATATAGGTTGTTCAGATTTCACATGTTGGTAGAGTAATGCCCCGTACACACGGTCGGATTTTCAGACGGAAAATGTGTGATAGGACCTTGTTGTCGGAAATTCCGACCGTGTGTGGGCTCCATCACACATTTTCCATCGGATTTTCCGACACACAAAGTTTGAGAGCAGGCTATAAAATTTTCCGACAACAAAATCCGTTGTCGGAAATTCTGATCGTGTGTACACAAATCCAACGGACAAAGTGCCATGCATGCTCAGAATAAATAAAGAGATGAAAGCTATTGGCCACTGCCCCGTTTATAGTCCCGACGTACGTGTTTTACGTCACCGCGTTCAGAACGATCGGATTTTCCGACAACTTTGTGGGACCGTGTGTATGCAAGACAAGTTTGAGCCAACATCCGTCGGGAAAAATCCTAGGATTTTGTTGTCGGAATGTCCGAACAAAGTCCGACCGTGTGTACGGGGCATATGGCCGGCCATAGACGGAGTGATTTTCTTTTCAACCACAGGTGTCAAAAAAAAATAAAAGATTGCTTAAGTCCCTCATCAACACAGTCAGTGTGAATGGAGGAATCTCTCCCACTAAGTCATTAGAAACACAGTGATTATCGCTAGTGCTTATAACATCTACTATCGATAATCGCATGTAAAATCCAACAGGCTGGTTGTACCCAAGTGGATTGATCAATAAACTTGGATACATTCAGCCTGCCCATAAAGGTTCAAATCTTGTCCACGTCCTGGTCAACCGGCTGAGATTCGAACCGTCTATGGTCCGATTAACTCTTCCTCTGTAGCAGCTTTTCTAAACCCTTTCAGCACAGAGGAACCCTTGAAACAACGTTCTGGTCTCAGGGAACCCCTGATAAAAATTACTCTACAACTCATGATACATTAGTGTAGTGGTCAGTGGGAAGAACGCTCCCTACACTTGTGATCATTGGGAAGAAATCCCCCCTTACAGATAGCTAAAAATATCAATGGTGTCAGTGGGGACTTCTCTGAGAGGCAGAAATTTCTCATTGATCAAGGAACCCCTAGCAACCTATGGAGGAACCCTAGGGTTCCATGGGACCCTGTCTGAGAAAACCCTGGTCTATAGTAACTTCCTTATCATTTGCAGGTAAATAATGGATTCCAAGATGCAGCAACGTGCCGTTATTGAGTTCCTGATGCAGGCTGTCCAACATCCACAGAAGGCTGCAGAACAGAGATGACACCATTGAAAAGAGCGATGTCTTATCATTGGTGACTCTTATCAATGGTGTCAGCTCCGTAAACATTCTGTAGCCTTCTGTGGATGTCGGACAGCCTGCTCCCCTCCTTCATCAGGAACTCAATGAGGGCACATTGCTTTTGCTTGCATTAAAAAAGAAGAAGAGTTACTATTAAATAATGCCTCGTACACACGATCGGACTTTACTCCAACAAAACCGTGCAATTTTGTCTGAAGGGCGTTGGCCCAAACTTGTCTTGCGTACACACGGCACACGATTGTGGGCCAACAATTACGAATGTAGCGACGTACTACCTGGTTTTTCAGCTCTTTAGCTCCACCCTTTGGGCTCCTTCTGCTAATTTCGTTAGTAGAAGTTTGGTGAGTGTCGATTTGCGCTTTTCACGTTTTTCATTTAGCGCTTTTCAGTTTGCGCTTTTCATTTCGTGCTTTTCAGTTTTGGCCTTGGAGTTATTGCATTGACATTATTTTTTTGGGGTTGAATAATAATGATTTGATTTGGTATATTTTCTATATTTTTGGATGCATAGAATGCACTTTTTGGTTAAGTTCTATTGGCAGATAGCATGTCTAATTTTATTTGTTTTCTTTTTTTAATGCACAATAAAAAAATAGTAGAGAATAATACTTGGCTATGTGTTTTACTTCAAATGACAGTTTGGGAGTCGGCAGTTACATTTTCAAAAATACAATGTAAAATTGACAAGGGACACCAACATAGTTGTATCTTTGATCTTATAAACTACGGGATAATGGTGTTGTGGTAACTTGACCAAATGAAAAACAAAACAAAAAACATAATAATATTATTCTTGATATCACTAGAAAAAAAAGCCTTTGAAAATTTGTTTGCAATAACTCCATCAATATCACCAGCAAATCAGCTTCATTATTATCCCATTAAAGAAGAAGAGAATTGTGCGCTGCATTTCCAGATTTCATAATTTGCCGCGCCACGAATGTTAATTCTCCATTACGAACGCTAGTTTACAAGACCGACCGCTTCTGCTTCCGAGCATGCGTGATTGTACTTTGGACTTTTGTCCGACGAACTTGTGTACACACGATCGGACAATCCGACAACACACATTTGTCCGCGGAAAATTTGAGAACCTGCCATCCAACATTTGTTGGCGGAAAGTCCGACAACAATTGTCCGATAGAGCATATACGCGGTCGGATTTGTCATCACAGATTTCCTGTTGGAAAGTCCGATCGTCTGTACGAGGCTTTAGTGTTACTCTACCAACATGTGAAATTTGAACAATCTATGTTAAAGAGGAAGTAAACTTCCTCTGCAAATTTTTACCTATCGGTAAGCCTATAATGAGGCTTACCTACCGTATAAGTAGTAAAAATATCTCCTAAACCTGTACAGTTTAGGAGATATTTACAATGCATGCAGCCAATGACATCACAGGTGGCATTCCTTCCGAGCCCGTATCGTGAACGGCGGCTCCGCGGCTCCAGCCTATCACAGCCGGAGCCCAAGAACCCGGAAGAAGCTCTGGGAAAGATATCGGCCGTGACAGTGGTGTGCGGGGAGCGCTGCAACAGCTTCGTTCTAAGGTAAGTATTTCATAATGAGCTAGTATGCAATGCATACTAGTTCATAAAGCCTTTGTCTTGCAGGGTTTTATTTGTTTGTTTTGTTTTTTTGTTTTTTTGAGGTTTACAACCTCTTTAATAGGGATGAGCTTCGAGTTCGAGTCGAACTCATGTTCGACTCGAACATTGGCTGTTCGCCGAACACCGAACAATTTGGGGTGTTCGCGGCAAATTCGAATGCCGCGGAACACCCTTTAAAAGTCTATGGGAGAAATCAAAAGTGCTAATTTTAAAGGCTTATATGCAAGTTATTGTCATAAAAAGTGTTTGGGGACCTGGGTCCTGCCCCAGGGGACATGGATCAATGCAAAAAAAAGTTTTAAAAACGGCCGTTTTTTCAGGAGCAGTGATTTTATTAATGCTTAAAATCAAACAATAAAAGTGTAATATCCCTTTAAATTTCGTACCTGGGGGGTGTCTATAGTATGCCTGTAAAGGGGCGCATGTTTCCCGTGTTTAGAACAGCCTGACAGCAAAATGACATTTCGAAGGTAAAAACTCATTTAAAACTACCCACGGCTATTGCATTGCCGTCAATACACATAGAAGTTCATTTATAAAAACGGCGTGGGAGTCCCCCTAAATTCCATACCAGGCCCTTCAGGTCTGGTATGGATATTAAGGGGAACCCCGGCCAAAATTTAAAAAAAAAAATGACGTGGGGTTCCCCCTAAATTCCATACCAGACCCTTCAGGTCTGGTATGGATTTTAAGGGGATCCCCGCGCCAAAAAAAAAAAAATAAAACGGCGTGGGGTTCCCCCAAAAATCCATACCAGACCCTTATCCGAGCACGCAACCTGGCAGGCCGCAGGAAAAGAGGGGGGGACGAGAGTGCGCCCCCCCCTCCTGAACCGTACCAGGCCACATGCCCTCAACATTGGGAGGGTGCTTTGGGGTAGCCCCCCAAAACACCTTGTCCCCATGTTGATGAGGACAAGGGCCTCATCCCCACAACCGTGGCCGGTGGTTGTGGGGGTCTGCAGGCGGGGGGCTTATCGGAATCTGGAAGCCCCCTTTAACAAGGGGACCCCCAGATCCCGGCCCCCCTCCTGTGTGAAATGGTAAGGGGGTACTTACCCCTACCATTTCACTAAAAAAGTGTCAAAATAGTTAAAAATGACAAGAGACAGTTTTTGACAATTCCTTTATTTAAATGCTTCTTCTTTCTTCCTTCATCTTCTTCTTCTTCTGGTTCTTCTGGTTCTTCTGGCTCTTCTGGTTCTTCCTCCGGCGTTCTCGTCCAGCATCTCCTCCGCGGCGTCTTCTATCTTCTCCTCGGGCCGCTCCGCACCCATGGCATTGGGGGGAGGCTCCCGCTCTTCTCTTCATCTTCTTCTTCATCCTCTTCTCTTCTTCCTTCTTCTCTTCTTCTCTGTTGTCTTCTCTGTTTCTCTTCTTAATTTTCTTCTCCGGGCCGCTCCGCATCCATGCATGGAGGGAGGCTCCCGCTGTGTGACGCCTCCCTCCATGCATGGATGCGAAGCGGCCCGGAGAAGAAGAGAAGAAGAGAAGAAGGAAGAAGAGAAGAGGATGAAGAAGAAGATGAAGAGAAGAGCGGGAGCCTCCCCCCAATGCCATGGGTGCGGAGCGGCCCGAGGAGAAGAAGATAGAAGACGCCGTGGAGGAGATGCTGGACGAGAACACCGGAGGAAGAGCCAGAAGAACCAGAAGAAGAAGAAGATGAAGGAAGATAGAAGAAGCATTTAAATAAAGGAATTGTCAAAAACTGTCTCTTGTCATTTTTAACTATTTTGACACTTTTTTAGTGAAATGGTAGGGGTAAGTACCCCCTTACCATTTCACACAGGGGGGGGCCGGGATCTGGGGGTCCCCTTGTTAAAGGGGGCTTCCAGATTCCGATAAGCCCCCCACCCGCAGACCCCCACAACCACCGGCCAGGGTTGTGGGGATGAGGCCCTTGTCCTCATCAACATGGGGACAAGGTGTTTTGGGGGGCTACCCCAAAGCACTCTCCCAATGTTGAGGGCATGTGGCCTGGTACGGTTCAGGAGGGGGGGCCGCACTCTCGTCCCCCCCTCTTTTCCGGCGGCCTGTCAGGTTGCGTGCTCGGATAAGGGTCTGGTATGGATTCTTGGGGGAACCCCACGCCGTTTTTTTTTTTTTTGGCGCGGGGTTCCCCTTAAAATCCATACCAGACCTGAAGGGTCTAGTATGGAATTTAGGGGGAACCCCACGTCATTTTTTTTTTAAATTTTGGCCGGGGTTCCCCTTAATATCCATACCAGACCTGAAGGGCCTGGTATGGAATTTAGGGGGACTCCCACTTCATTTTTTTTTTTTTTTTTTGGTTCGGGGTTTCCCTGTGGGGAATTCCCATGCCGTTTTTATCAATGAACTTCTATGTGTATTGTCGGCAATGCAATAGCCGCGGGTAGTTTTAAATGGCTTTTTTTCCTTCGAAATGTCATTTTGCTGTCAGGCTGTTCTAAACACGGGAAACATGCGCCCCTTTACAGGCATACTATAGACACCCCCCAGGTATGAAATTTAAAGTGATATTACACTTTTATTGTTTGACTTTAAGCATTATTAAAATCACTGCTCCTGAAAAAACGGCCGTTTTTAAAACTTTTTTTTGCATTGATCCATGTCCCCTGGGGCAGGACCCAGGTCCCCAAACACTTTTTATGACAATAACTTGCATATAAGCCTTTAAAATTAGCACTTTTGATTATTCATGTTCTTGTCCCATAGACTTTAACGGTGTTCGCGTGTTCGAGCGAACTTTTTTCCTGTTCGCATGTTCTGGTGCGAACCGAACAGGGGGGTGTTCGGCTCATCCCTACTCTTTAATAAGAAAAAGAAAATGAGGACCACTTTTGCATTACTTCTTGTACAGCACTCATATAATCTAAGACACTCTTCACAACCAGGGTTCTGCGGGACCCCAAGGCACCTCCAGAGGGAGCCAGAGGATCCTTGAAATTGAGCTGTGACAGATTGACCTTGCTCCTGATGATGTCTGTATTGTCAATTTAAAGAAAATGTGTCAATTTAAACGAAATTGCATCATGTATGGCCAGCCTCTGGCTGTTGTTTTTCAAAAGAACAAGCTCTCCAGCAGACTTATCAGTTACAGAGATGAGACAAACCATTTAACACTAGTAGGGGTACTTACAATGATCAGCTTTTATTTATTTGTTTATTTATGTAATAAATTCCAAAGTGAAAAAAACGTTTACTGTAATTGGTTATAAAGTGTGAGCTGGAGTTTGGCTTCAATTTGTTAGCGTATCTATATCTGCTAGTACATCTAAGACTCCCCTCCCCCCAAAGACTGACAATGCTGCTGTCCAAAGTTGCCCCCTGTCCTCCTTCATCCAGAGTGGGGGCGCTCCAATACAGGAGGTGTGTTACTGGCCAGATCACCAGGTGAAAACAGAAGGGAAGAAGCCTAAGGGAAAAACCAATGCAGCTGCCACACCTAATGATTAGACATGTGCATTCGTTACCGTCCGAAGGCATTTTCGTCCGAATTTCGGGATTTTCCTGTTCGCTTTAACAAAACGATAATGACTGCGCAGAGGTCCGAAAGATCCAAAATAAAAAATGCTTTATTTTCGAATCCATTATATTTTCGTATCGTTGCAACAACAGTTCGATATAGATAGATAGAAGATTTGACATGACGGTGACAATAGCGATCTGTGTCTATGGAACCTGCGGTCGAATGTGCCCAACCTAACTCTATTAGTCCAAGATTATTCGACATAGAGAGAAAACATTCGGCATTATAGAGACACGAAGATTTGACGAAGCAGCTAAAAACATCCGATCGCTGCGAGAGGACATGTACGGTCAAATGCTCCGCCCATAGGCTATAGAAGAATTGTAATGTTGTTTGACTAGTGATAATAATTAATAATTATAATTATTACTAGTCAAAAAACATTAGAATTCTACTATAGCTTGTGGGGCGGAGCATTCGACGGGAAATGTACGATCGCGGCGTCGTAGAGTTTAGCAGCTTCGTCGAATCTTCTTAGAGCCGACAGACGCCATAAGCCTTCAACTGACAGATTCGGCCTTAATTCATTCGGATTTTCGTACAAATGCATTTTTTAACGAAACAAAAGAAATAAAAAACGAATTTCGGGAGTAACTAAATAAATGTATTCTTCGGACGAAAACTGAAATTCCGAAACGAAATATTTCAGTGTGCGCATGTCTACTAATGACTGGTAAGCTGCAATATAATAGGTTTTTGGGCTTACTGCTTTAAAGCGGATGTTCACTCAATTTTCAAAGTTTAGCTCATTCATATTAGACAACAGCATCGAATGCAAAACTGAACTTTTTTTTTTTTTTTCGGGTGTACCTGTGTATATGTGCTTTGATCTTTTTTCTCCCTGCGGCTATGGGCGGGTATTTTGCGGGTATTGTCGTCATTTCCGCCGCACTGTCTCCTGGGAGCTAGTGTCATTGTACCCAGGAGTCAGTGCGGAGGCCCGCCACGAAATCTCGCGGGATTTAAACAGAAGAAGTGACGTTAGACATCGCAACGGGGCGGGAACTTCCTAGGGCTCCGCCCGTTGTGATGGCAATCAGGATGCTTACGACGCTCCGCGCCGTTACAACTGAGCATGCGCGGGAACCAGCAAGGAATGCTGGTAGCTCAGCATCACTGGAACTAGCAAGTGAATGCTTGTGGGCTTCAAATGCCCACAAGCAAGATGAAAACGACCGTCCACATTTTTAAAAACGTATTATTTGCAACGAAACCGGACATCTGGGGAGAAAATTAACGCAAAACGTGAGTGTGCCATTGTCATTATGTGATGTTTTAAGTGTTTGAAAAAAAAAAATACAAACCGTCAGTGAACATCCGCTTTAACCACTTGCCGCCCGCCCTATTACAGAATGACGGCGGCAAAGTAGTTTGATATTCCTGATCGGACGTCATATGACGTGATCAGGAATATCGAGCCGCTGCACGCCCCCGGGGGCGCGCATCGCGGCGATCGTTGTTGCGGGGTGTCAGTCTGACACCCTGCAACACCGATCTAGGTAAAGAGTCTCCGTCGGAGACTCTTTACCACGTGATCAGCCGTGTCCAATCACGGCTGATCACGATGTAACTAGGAAGAGCCGGTGATCGGCTTTTCCTCACTCGCGTCTGACAGAGGCGAGTAGAGGAGAGCCGATCGGCTGCTCTCCTGACAGGGGGGGTCTGTGCTGATTGTTTATCAGCACAGCCCCCCCTCGGATCCTACCCAGGACCACCAGGGAAGCCGCCAGGACCACCAGGGAAGCGATCCACACTAGACCACCAGGTATGCCCCTAGACCACCAGGGAAATGCCACTGTGTGCACAGGCAGCTGCCAATCTGTGCCCAGGCAGCTGCCAGTCGGTGCCCACTTCAATGCCTACCACTGCCAGTGCCACCAGGGATGCCCATCAGTGCCTAGTATCAGTACCGCGTATCAGTGCCCATCAGTGCCACGTATCAGTGCCCAGCAGTGCCGCCTATCAGTGCCCAGCAGTGCCGCCTATCAGTGCCACCTATCAGCACCACCCTATCAGTGCCCAGCAGTGCCGCCTTTCATTGCCCATCAGTGTCGCCTATCAGTGCCAACCAGTGCCACCCAGTGCCACCCATCAGTGCCCATCAGTGCCGCCTATCAATGCCCATCAGTGCTGCATATGAGTGCCACCCATCAGTGCCGCCTACCAGTGCCCATCAGTGCCGCATATCAGCGCCCATCGTCAGTGCCCGTCAGTGCCCGCTCATTGGTGCCACCTCATCGGTGCCGCTGTATCAGTGCCTGTCAGTGCCGCCTTATCAGTGCCCATCAGTGAAAGAGAAAACTTACTTATTTACAATTTTTTTAACAGAAACAAAAGCAAAACTTTTATTTTTTTCAAAATTTTCGGTCTTTTTTTATTTGTTTAGCAAAAAATAAAAACCGCAGAGGTGATCAAATACCACCAAAAGAAAGCTCTATTTGTGGGAACAAAATGATAAAAATTTAGTTTGGGTGCAGTGTAGCATGACCGCGCAATTGTCATTCAAACTGCGACAGCGCTGAAAGCTGAAAAATGGTCTGGGCAGGAAGGTGTCTAAGTGCCCTGTATTGAAGTGGTTAAACACTTGCCGACCGCCGCATGTATATATATAGGGCAGCAAGTTGGCCTCTCTGCACCGGATCCCATACATGTACACGATCCAGCTCCTCCGGGTAGAGGCCATGCGCCCCAGCTCTGTTGCCATTTGCTCCAGCACATGCTGATCAGCGGCCAATGATATATAGCTGGGACCCGCTGATCCGCGGACCGAATGACAGAAGAGAGCCCTGTGTGTCTAACAACACAGAGCTCTCTACAGACAGCAGTGATGTGCCATTTTTTTTTCCCTCCCTACAAAGCAGGAAGTAAAAAGCGGCACCTTGCTTAGTGAAAACTCCACACAAGAAAACACATGACGCATTGTTAGGCACACAGTTAAAGTGATTGTAAAGTCTCATTTTTTTTCCAATAAAAATACCAAACCTGTTATACTTACCCGCTCTGTAATGGATTTGCACAGAGCAGCCCCCGGATCCTTCTCTTCTCGGGTCCATCTTCTACACTCCTGGCCCCTCCCTCCTGTTCAGTCCCCCCACAGCAAGCAGCTTCCTATGGGGGCACCTGAGCCGAGTCACAGCTCCCTGTGTTCATTCCAATACGGAGACCTGGCCCGCCCCCTCTCTCTCCTGATTGGCTAGCTGACTTTGATTGACAGCATCGACAGCCAATGGCACTTCTGCTGTGTCTCAGCCCATCAGGGAGAATCTTGGACAGCTGAGACACTCGTGGACATCGCTGGACAGAGAGGGACCTCAGGTAAGTGTTAGGGGGGGGCCACACACAGAAGGCTTTGTATCTTAATGCATAGAATGCACTTTCTGCCTTTACAACCACTTTAACCCCCTTGATTGCCCCTAGATGTTAACACCTTCCCAGCCAAGTCATTAGTACAGTGAGTCACTGGTGATGTCAGTGGCAGTTAGTCAGTGTCCCCCCCCCCCCCCCCCAGCGTCAGTCAGTGTCAGATTTCAGATCGCAATCCCACTCTAAGTCGCTGATCACTGCCATTGCTAGTATAAAAATTCAAGTGTACAGCTCATCCTGAAAGTATTCACAGCACTTCACTTTTTCCACATTTTTTGTGTTATAGCCCTATTCCAAAATACGATAATTTCATTCTTTTCCTCAAAATCCTAAAAACAATCCCCTCATAATGACAACATGAAAGAAGTTTGTTTGAAATCTTTGCAAATTTATTAAAAATAAAAAGGAAAAAATCCCATGTACATAAGTATCACAGACTCCTCCCATGTACATCAGTATCACAGACTCCTCCCATGTACATAAGTATCACAGACTCCTCCCATGTACATAAGTATCACAGACTCCTCCCATGTACATAAGTATCACAGACTCCTCCCATGTACATAAGTATCACAGGCTCCTCCCATGTACAGAAGTATCACAGGCTCCTCCCATGTACATAAGTATCACAGACTCCTCCCATGTACATCAGTATCACAGACTCCTCCCATGTACATAAGTATCACAGACTCCTCCCATGTACATAAGTATCACAGGCTCCTCCCATGTACATAAGTATCACAGGCTCCTCCCATGTACATAAGTATCACAGACTCCTCCCATGTACAGAAGTATCACACGCTCCTCCCATGTACATAAGTATCACAGACTCCTCCCATGTACATAAGTATCACACGCTCCTCCCATGTACATAAGTATCACAGGCTCCTCCCATGTACATAAGTATCACAGGCTCCTCCCATGTACATAAGTATCACAGGCTCCTCCCATGTACATAAGTATCACACGCTCCTCCCATGTACATAAGTATCACAGGCTCCTCCCATGTACATAAGTATCAAAGGCTCCTCCCATGTACATAAGTATCACAGGCTCCTCCCATGTACATAAGTATCACAGCCCCCTCCCATGTACATAAGTATCACAGGCTCCTCCCATGTACATAAGTATCACAGGCTCCTCCCATGTACATAAGTATCACAGGCTCCTCCCATGTACATAAGTATCACACGCTCCTCCCATGTACATAAGTATCACAGGCTCCTCCCATGTACATAAGTATCACAGGCTCCTCCCATGTACATAAGTATCACAGGCTCCTCCCATGTACATAAGTATCACAGGCTCCTCCCATGTACATAAGTATCACAGGCTCCTCCCATGTACATAAGTATCACACGCTCCTCCCATGTACATAAGTATCACAGGCTCCTCCCATGTACATAAGTATCAAAGGCTCCTCCCATGTACATAAGTATCACAGGCTCCTCCCATGTACATAAGTATCACAGCCCCCTCCCATGTACATAAGTATCACAGGCTCCTCCCATGTACATAAGTATCACAGGCTCCTCCCATGTACATAAGTATCACAGGCTCCTCCCATGTACATAAGTATCACACGCTCCTCCCATGTACATAAGTATCACAGGCTCCTCCCATGTACATAAGTATCACAGGCTCCTCCCATGTACATAAGTATCACAGGCTCCTCCCATGTACATAAGTATCACAGGCTCCTCCCATGTACATAAGTATCACAGGCTCCTCCCATGTACATAAGTATCACAGCCTTTGCCATGACACTCAGAATTGAGCTCAGGTGCCTCCTGTTTCCACTGATCATCCTTCAGATGTTTCTACAACTTGATTGGATCCACCTGTGGTAATTCAGTTGATTGGACATGATTTGGAAAGGCACACACCTGTCTATAGAAGGTCCCTCAGGTAACAGTGCATGTCAGAGCACAAACCAAGCCATGAAGTCCAAGGAATTGTCTGTAGACCTCCGAGACAGGATTGTATGGAGGCACAGATCGGGGGACGGGTATAGAAACATTTCTGCAGCATTGAAGGTCCCAATGAGCACAGTGGCCTCCATCATCTGTAAATGGAAGAAGTTTGGAACCACCAGGACTCTTCCTAGAGTGGGCCACCCAGCCAAACTGAGCGATTGGGGGTGAAGGGCCTTAGTCAAGGAGGGAGGAACCTGATGGTCACTCTGACAGAGCTCCAGCATTTCTCTGTGGAGAGAGGAGAACCTTCCAGAAGAACAACCGCTCATCACCTGGCCAATATCATCCCTACAGTGAAGCATGGTGGTGGCAGCATCATGCTGTGATGATGTTTTTCAGCATCAGGAACTGGGAGACTAGTCAGGATCGAGGGAAAGATGAATGCAGCAATGTACAGAGACATCCTTGATGAAAACCTGCTGAAGAGGACTCTAGGACCTCAGAATGGGGCGAAGGTTCATCTTCCAACAGGAAAACGACCCTAAGCACACAGCCAAGATAATAAAGGAGTGACTACGGGACAACTCTATGAATGTCCTTGAGTGGTCCAGCCAGAGTCCTGACTTGAACCCAATTGAACATCTCTGGAGAGATCTGAAAATGGCTGTGCACCGACACTCCCCATCCAACCTGATGAAGCTTGAGAGGTCCTGCAAAGAAGAATGGGAGAAACTGCCCAAAAATAGGTGTGTCAAGCTTGTAGCATCATACTCAACAAGACTTGAGGCTGTAATTGGTACCAAAGGTGCTTCGCCAAAGTATTGAGCAAAGGCTGTGATACTTATGTACATGGGAGGAGCCTGTGATACTTATGTACATGGGAGGAGTCTGTGATACTTATGTACAAAAGAGGAGCCTGTGATACTTATGTACATGGGAGGAGCCTGTGATACTTATGTACATGGGAGGAGCCTGTGATACTTATGTACAAAAGAGGAGCCTGTGATACTTATGTACATGGGAGGAGCCTGTGCTACTTATGTACATGGTATTTTTTTCATGTTATATTTTTAAAAAATTTGCAAAGATTTCAAACAAACTTCTTTCATGTTGTCATTATGGGGGATTGTTTGTAGAATTTTGAGGAAAATAATGAATTTCATCCATTTTGGAATAAGGTTGTAACATAACAAAATGTGAAAAAAGTGAAGCGTTGTAAATACTTTCCGGATGCACTGTACCATAGTTTGTAGGCGCTATAACTTTCATGCAAACCAATTAATTTACATTTATTGGGATTTTGTTTTTTACCAAAGAAATGTAGCAGAATGTATTTTAGCCTAAAATAATGAAGAAATTAGATTTTTTTTTTTAATTGGATATGTTATATAGCAGATGGTAAAAAAATATATATATATTTTTTTTTTTTCAAAATTTCTATCACAAAAAAATAAAAAAAAACAAATACCACCAAAGGAAAGCTTTATTTCTGTGAACAAAAAAAAACGATATAAATTTCATTTGGGTACAGCGTTGCATGATCGCACAATTATCAGTTAAAGTAGCGCATTGCTGAATAGCAAAATATGGCCTGGTCATGAAGGGGGTAATATCTTCCGGAGCTGAACTGGTTATCTCCTGTCTGATCGATGTTTATTAACAATGTTACTTTGTATCTCTCTATCTCCCATCTGATCCATGTTTATAAACAATGTTACCTTCTATCTCTCTAGCTCACATCTGAACAATGTTTATAAATAATGTTACATTGTCTCTTTTTCTGTCTGCCCTGTGATCCATGTTTATAAACATTGTTACTTTGTATGTTTCTATCTCCAAATCTGATCAATGTTTATAAATAATGATACTTTGTATCTCTCTATCTACTGTCTGATCATTTTTTATAAACAATGTTACATTGTATCTTTCTATCTCCCCTCTGATCAATGTTTATAATAAATGTTACTTTGTATCTTTTTCTATCTGCCGTGTGATCAATGTTTATAAACAACGTTACTGTGTCATATAGGGGGGTAACATTTTCCGGAGCTCAAGTGGTTAATATTATCGTTTTTTTTCTGGAGTTCTGATTTTTTTTTTCTTTTTTAGCTGAGACAGAGATATGTGTTTTTCGGAGGAGTTGCTTTGCAAATCCCTCCCCCCTGTTCCCCGCGGAATGATGTAACACATTCATTCTGTGGAAGGTAAGTAATTGGCTTGGAGATGAAATAATAGAGGATAGTCATTTACTGTTCACTAATGAACTTCTCCATGAGAAAAACAACCATAGAAGCAGACGAAGGACAATTCATCTTCCCTCCATTCACCGACGCACTTAACACCCCGTATTGTTCTAAGTCATTGAACATCAGAAAAGAACATTTTATTTTTCAGCTTTCATTATAAGAGAATACAATCTTCTAGGTTTGTATTTGCCAAAATACCTGAGACATTTACAGAGTGTTCTCAGGGCGCCCCCGCCGAGTCCTTAAAATGCCATAAAAAAAAAATAAAGTGGCAGCGATGGGTTATTATTCCACGTTGCAGACATATTGTGTCAGGGGTCGCGTCTCCGGCTGACCTTATTATAAACCAACAGAACAAAGTTCATTAGGGGAGCTTATCCACGTCCGAATCACAATCCTCTGAACCTTCGCCCAATTCCAATTATAAACCGTATAGAAATGTTTACCGCGCGCCTACCGACGCGTTTTCACGATCACAGCGGCCGAAAATTGGCAATTATTTGTTTAGGTTTAGTAACAAGTAAATAGGCCGGAACACGAAAATAATAATTATGTAACAATTCCGTATCATTATTTAATAAAGAGGAGACATTCCATGGTTAGATATAAGAGGGGACGGGGTGTTCTAGTCTGAGATCATTTATTAACCACTTTATCCCTGGAAGATTTTACCCCCCTTCATGGCCAGGGCATTTTTTGCTATTCAGGACTGCGCTACTTTAACTGGCAATAGCGCGATCATACCCAAATGAAATTTCTATCTTTTTTTTTTTTTTTTTTTTACAAAAATAGATCTTTTATATGGTGGTATTTGATCACCACTGGGTTTTTTGTTTTTTTTGCAATATAAATGAAACAAAATTGAACATTTTGAAATCACAGCACAGCAGGGGTGGTGGGTGCGTGCGTGCTACCCAGGGAGTGCTGGATCGTGTATCAGATAGGTGATCCAGCGCAGTGAGGCCGCTTTGCCGCCGTACTTCTAAAAGAGACGGTTTACCAAATCTTAGATGTGATAGCCGCATTCGCTTTCTTTTTTTTTTTAAAAGCTGTCTTTTAGGCCCCATTTACACTTCATGTAGCGTGTGGCAGATTTTCACGCGATTCCATGTGTCACACGTAGGGCAGCCCATTCACTTCAATAGCCTGTGCCTGTTTGTTGCCCAAAAGAAGCTGCTATTCCCTATTGGAGCGACGAGCTTTACGGAATTTTTAACCATTTCCAGCCCAGGCCAATTCTGGCGTTCCTCTCCTACATGTAAAAATCATATTATATTTATTTAATTATTTATTATTTTATTTTTTGAAAATTACTCAGAACCCCCCAAATATTATATATATACATTTTTTAGCAGAGACCCTAGGGAATAAAATGGCGGCTGTTGCAATTTTTTGGGGGAAAATAAAACACTTTAACTAGTTAAGGAATGGAAGGATTTGCCCCCCTTAATGACCAGGCCTTTTTTCTTTTTTTTTTTTTTTTTGCGATACGGCCCTGCGTCAATCTAACTGACAATTGCGCGGCCGTGCGACGCTGTACCCAAACAAAACTTATGTCCTTTTTTTCCCCACAAATAGCTACAAAACAAAAAAAGAACGACAATTTTGAAGAAAAAAAAAAAAAAAACAATATTTTTTACTTTTTGTTATAATAAATATCACAAAAAAATATATAAAAAAAACATCAGTTTAGGCCGATATGTATTCTTCTACATATTTTTGGTAAAAAAAATTGCAATAAGTGTATATTGATTGGTTTTGTGCAAAAGTTATAGCGTCTACATAATAGGGGATAGATTTATGGCATTTTTATTCTTTTTTTTTTTTTTTTTTTTTAGTAATGGTGGTGATCTGCGACATTGCGGCGGACAGGTCAAACACTTTTGACACTTTTTTGGGACCATTGACATTTATACATCGATCAGTGCTAAAAATAGCCACTGATTACTGTATAAATGTCACTGGCAGGGAAGGGGTTAACACTAGGGGGCGATCAAGGGGTTAAGTGTTCCCTGGGAGGTGTTTCTAACTGTGTGGAGGGAGTGGGGACTGACTGGAGAAGGAGAGAGATCGTTGTTCCTGATCACTAGGAACAGCGGATGGGTCTCTCCTCCCCTGACAGAACGAGGATCTGTCTGTTTACACTGACAGGTCTCCTTTCTGTCTCTCTCAGGTGTGATCGTGGGTGGCCGCCGGCCGCGCACATCAGTTCCTAGAGCTCTTAAACCGGCCGACGTACATTGGCGGTGATTCGCCCAGCAGTACAACACTGAATAATGTGTATATATGATTTTTAAAAAAACTACTGACACATGTGCCACTGTCACATGACAAAAAAAAAAAGAATCGGTAATCGGTATCGGCGAGTACTTGAAAAAAAGGATCGGTACTTGTACTCGGTCTTTAAAAAGTGGTATCAGTGCAACCCTAACAGAGAGCCTCCAACAAAGTCTCACCAAAGCCCCCCCAACAGGGCTGATAAAACAAAAATAATGATAAAAAAAAGAAAACATTGTAATAAATATTTCAAAGTTAAATTGTAAAAGAAAGCATTGTAAAAAAAAAAATTACAAAAAAATATAAAATTGTAAAAAATATTAAAAAATACAAAATTGTAAAAAAAAAAAAAAAAAAAAAACTACTGACACATGTGCCACTGTCACATGACATAAAAAAAAAAGGATCGGTAATCGGTATCGGCGAGTACTTGAAAAAAAGGATCGGTACTTGTACTCGGTCTTTAAAAAGTGGTATCGGTGCAACCCTAACAGAGAGCCTCCAACAAAGTCTCACCAAAGCCCCCCCAACAGGGCTGATAAAACAAAAATAATGATAAAAAAAAAGAAAACATTGTAATAAATATTTCAAAGTTAAATTGTAAAAGAAAGCATTGTAAAAAAAAAAATTACAAAAAAATATAAAATTGTAAAAAATATTAAAAAATACAAAATTGTAAAAAAAAAAAAAAAAAAAAAAAAACTACTGACACATGTGCCACTGTCACATGACATAAAAAAAAAGGATCGGTAATCGGTATCGGCGAGTACTTGAAAAAAAGGATCGGTACTTGTACTCGGTCTTTAAAAAGTGGTATCGGTGCAACCCTAACAGAGAGCCTCCAACAAAGTCTGCCCCAGTAATCCGGTCTAACGCTCCGGCTTTGTCATTTTCCAGAGACAAAATAAGAATCACGTTGTGTTGTGTTTCAACTGACAACATCGGGCGCAGGAAGACGCGGGAGGTGAACGCAGAACGTGCGGCAGATAATACGGAGACATTTTCTGCTTGTGAAGATGACGGATAACAAAACACTTCCACCCGTCTTACCATCAACAAGTTTTCTACAATTTATAAACGCTCAGTACGGAAAGTCACGATCAGGAAATAAAAAAAAAAGTGATATTCGAAAACGCTGCGGAGAAGTTAATTCTCAGGCCTCCATTAAAAACAATACTCCATGTGTGGCCATAGATGGGACGATTGTGGACTTGGCTTGGTTCATACCTACTGATGTAACCAAAGGGCAGGTGCACATTTCACACATTTTTCACACTTTCCTCCCATTCATTTCAAGAGGGCTGTCCTACACATTAGAAATGCAGTAAGAAGTGCACAACTCCTTTACAAAAGTTTACATACCCCAGTTCTTAATACCGTGTATTGCCCCATTTTAACATCAATGACAGGTTGAAGTCTTTTGTGGTATTTGTGAATGAGGCTCTTTATCTTCTCAGATGGTAAAGCTGCCCATTCCTCTTGGCAAAAAGCCTCCAGTTCATGTAAAATCTTGGGCTGTCTTGCATGAACTGCACATTTGAGATCCCCCCAGAGTGGTTCGATGATATTGAGGTCAGGAGACTGAGATGGACACTCCAGAACCTTCACTTTATTCTGCTGTAGCCAATGACGGGTCGACTTGGCCTTGTGTTTTGGATCATTGTCATGTTGGAATGTACAAGTACGTCCCATGCGCAGCTTCCTGGCTGATGAATGCAAATGTTCCTCCAGTATTTTTTGATAACATACTGCATTTATCTTATTTCCTGTGCCTTTGTAGCTCACACATCCCCAAAACATCAGCGATCCACCTCCGTGTTTCACAGTAGGAATGGTGGACCTTTCATCATAGGCCTTGTTGACTCCTCTCCAAATGTAGTGTTTATGGTTGTGGCCAAAAAGCTAAATTTTGGTCTCATCACTCCAAATGCCAGAAGGTTTGAGGCTTGTCTCTGTGCTGTTTGGCATATTGTAAGCGGATACTTTGTGGCATTTGTGTAGTAATGGCTTCTTCTGACGACTCGACCATGCAGCCCATCTTTCTTCAAGTCCCTCCTTATTGTGCATCTTGAAACAGCCACACCACATGTTTTCAGAGAGTCCTGTATTTCCCCTGAAGTTATTTGTGGGTTTTTCTTTGCATCCTGAACAATTTTCCTGGCAGTTGTGGCTGAAATTTTAGTTGGTCTACCTGACCGTGGTTTAGTTTCAACAGTATCCCTCATTTTCCACTTCTTGATTAGAGTTTGAACACTGCTGATTGGCATTCCCAATTCCTTGGATATCTTTTTATATCCCTTTCCCATTTTATACAGTTCAACTACCTTTTCCCGCAGATCCTTTGTCAATTGTTTTGCTTTCCCCATGACTCAGAATCCAGAAAACGTCAGTGCAGCACTGGATGAAAGATGCAAGGGTCTGTCAGAGTCCAGAAACTTATTGACCTTTTATACACACACACTAATTACAAGCAAACAGATCACAGGTGAGGATTGTTACCTTTAATAGCCATTCAAACCCCTTTGTGTCAACTTGTGTGCATGTTATCAGGCCAAAATCACCAGGGTATGTAAACTTTTGATCAGGGTCATTTGGGTGGTTTGTGTTGTGATTATGATATAAAAAGAGTAAACACAGTTGATTGATAATAAATGGCTTCAGCCAAACACTAACCATGAGCGAAAGAAGAGTTTTTGTGTTATCATTCATATTCTCTGAAAAATGGCCAAGAAATCATAAATTCTGCCAGGGTATGTAAACTTATGAACACAACTATATATAGTGTTTGGGTGTTCTATAGTAATTTTCTAGCATAAAATACTGATTTTAAGTTGTAAACAACAAATGTCAGAAATAGGAAACAAATTGGAAACAGATGGAAACAAATGTTTCCGTCACACATCTCTAGAAGTCACCCATCTTATAGAATTTCCCGGTTGGTGTTGTTGGCGGTGTGTGTTGTTGGCGGTGTGTGTTGTTGGCGGTGTGTGTTGTTTGCGGTGTGTGTTGTTTGCGGTGTGTGTTGTTGGCGGTGTGTGTTGCTGGCGGTGTGTGTTGTTGGCGGTGTGTGTTGTTTGCGGTGTGTGTTGTTGGCGGTGTGTGTTGTTTGCGGTGTGTGTTGTTTGCAGTGTGTGTTGTTGGCGGTGTGTGTTGTTGGCGGTGTGTGTTGTTGGCGGTGTGTGTTGTTGGCGGTGTGTGTTGTTGGCGGTGTGTTGTTTGCGGTGTGTTGTTGGCGGTGTGTGTTGTTTGCGGTGTGTTGTTGGCGGTGTGTGTTGTTGGCGGTGTGTGCTGTTGGCGGTGTGTGTTGTTTGCGGTGTGTTGTTGGCGGTGTGTGTTGTTGGCGGTGTGTGTTGTTTGCGGTGTGTTGTTTGCGGTGTGTGTTGTTGGCGGTGTGTGTTGTTGGCGGTGTGTTGTTTGCGGTGTGTTGTTGGCGGTGTGTGTTGTTTGCGGGTGTGTTGTTTGCGGTGTGTTGTTTGCGGTGTGTTGTTGGCGGTGTGTGTTGTTTGCGGTGTGTTGTTGGCGGTGTGTGTTGTTGGCGGTGTGTGTTGTTTGCGGTGTGTTGTTGGCGGTGTGTGTTGTTTGCGGTGTGTTGTTGGCGGTGTGTGTTGTTTGCGGTGTGTTGTTTGCGGTGTGTGTTGTTGGCGGTGTGTGTTGTTGGCGGTGTGTTGTTTGCGGTGTGTTGTTGGCGGTGTGTGTTGTTGGCGGTGTGTGTTGTTTGCGGTGTGTTGTTTGCGGTGTGTGTTGTTGGCGGTGTGTGTTGTTGGCGGTGTGTTGTTTGCGGTGTGTTGTTGGCGGTGTGTGTTGTTGGCGGTGTGTGTTGTTTGCGGTGTGTTGTTTGCGGTGTGTGTTGTTGGCGGTGTGTGTTGTTGGCGGTGTGTGTTGTTTGCGGTGTGTTGTTTGCGGTGTGTTGTTGGCGGTGTGTGTTGTTGGCGGTGTGTGTTGTTTGCGGTGTGTGTTGTTGGCGGTGTGTGTTGTTGGCGGTGTGTGTTGTTGGCGGTGTGTGTTGTTGGCGGTGTGTGCTGTCGGCGGTGTGTGTTGTTGGCGGTGTGTGTTGTTTGCGGTGTGTTGTTGGCGGTGTGTGTTGTTGGCGGTGTGTGTTGTTTGCGGTGTGTGTTGTTGGCGGTGTGTGTTGTTGGCGGTGTGTGTTGTTGGCGGTGTGTGCTGTCGGCGGTGTGTGTACGGTTCCCCGTTGTGATGAATCCCAGCTCCTTCCCGCTCGGCGTTCCTCTTGTTGCTGCTCTTTATCATTGCACAGAATTCATATTTGATTTGTGAAGCACTTAGGTAAATATCATCCATCCTGCGCCGGTTCACCTGTTCTTTTATTCATGGGCTGTGGGGCTCTTGTAGCGTCTCCCTCGGCTGTCGCTCTCCTAACATTTACTCGTTATGTTCTCTGAGCTTCGGGCTTTGATGAAACAAGGAAGAAAACACGCCGTGCCAGCGCCGCGCCCCCCCCCCCCCCCAATGGAGTATAGACAAGGCGGCTGTGGGAGAGTGAGACCCTCTTCCACCAAAAATCAGATAGTGGAGCGGTTCCCACCACTTGATGTGCCAGAATGCCAGAAAGTGAGCGTTTTCCTGCACCGCGTGGTTATGCGATGCTCTCTGCAGATGAACCCAGGTGCCGTTATAATTAATGGTACCCCCCCCCATGCATCTACCAAATGTGAGCGCATTTGCAGCCTACGCGTTTCGGCAAATAGCCTTAATCATAGCTAAAGGAGCAGGATCTGTGCTTCATAAACTTCAGTGGAGGGCGGGGGAGGCATCTGGGGTCTAATAGATCCCTGATGTCTTAGTCACAGCAAGCACAGAAACCCGTCACTGCAAAATGCCAGTATTTAATCACTTGCCTACCGGGCACTTTCACCCCCTTCCTGCCCAGGCCAATTTTTTAGCTTTCAGCGCTGTCACACTTTGAATGACAATTGCGCGGTTATGCAACACTGTACACATGTGAAATTTGTATCATTTTCTTCACACAAATAGAGCTTTCTTTTGGTGGTATTTAATCACTGCTAGGTTTTTTATTTTTTACAAAAAAAAAAAAAGACCGAAAATTTTAAAAAGAAAAAAAAAGTTTCTGTAAGTAAATTTTGTAAATAAGTAATTCTTCTTCTTCACTGATGTGCGCTAATGAGGCGGCACTGATGGGCACTGATAGGCTGCACTGATGGGTACTGATAGGTGGCACTGATATGTGGCACTGATGAGCACTGATGGGTGGCACTGGTGGGCACTGATAGGCGGCACTGGTTGGCACTGATAGATGTTACGGATAGGCAGCACTGATGGGCATTGATGGACGGCACTGATGGGCATTGATGGGCGGCACTGATGGGCATTGATGGGCGGCACTGATGGGCATTGATGGGGAGCAATGATGGGCATTGATGGGCAGCACTAATAGGTGGCACTGATAGCCAGCACTGACTGCCATCACTAATGGGCACTGATTGCTGGCACTGATGTGCACTGATTGCTGGCACTGGTGGCACTTTATTGTAATCAGGGCACTGATGACCAGTGCCCTGATTACATGTCACGATGTCCCCTGCAAGGAGATGCCACTGATCGGCTCTTCTCGTCACACTCTCTGTCAGTGTAAGGCGATGAAAGCCGATTACCAGCATTTCTGTGTTTACATGTGACCAGCTGTGATTGGACACAGCCGATCACATGGTTAAAGAGCCGCAGCGTTGTCCTAGCAACATGGCGCAGCTGCGATCGCTGCTCTGCGTGCCACCGCTGGCACGCAAGAGCGGCCTTTCTGGGACGCCATCATATGAACGCTGTCCCAGGTCGAGAGCCGCTACGCCCCGCCGTCATTTGATGGTGGGCGGGCGGCAAGCGGTTAAGGGCTATTGACCTCCTATGTCCTCCTATGTGATAGCAATAAAGTTCATAGTATAAACTGCGGGTCCGAAACAAGGACAGGTGTAAGCTGTGGGACATTTGAAATTCTTTTGGATCCGGTTGTCTTCCACAGAACCCTAGGATTCCAGGAGGAGTCACCAGGGGTTCCGCCAGTAATACATTTATATTCAGCCAATGGCGGCTTCACTGTTCCCCCTAAAAAGCCAAGGCTTATGCCGCGTACACACGAGCGGACATTACGGCGGACTTTGCCCGGCGGACTTTTCGACGTACTTTCCGACGGACTTTGTGAATGAACGGACTTGCCTACACACAATCCACCAAAGTCCGTCGAATTCGTACGTGATGACGTACGACCGGACTAAAACAAGGAAGTTCATAGCCAGTAGCCAATAGCTGCCCTAGCGTGGCTTTTTGTCCGTCGAACTAGCATACAGACGGCGGACTTTTCGACCGGACTCGATTTAAACGGATAAATTTAAAACAAGTTTCAAATCTAATTCCGTCGAACTTTTGAGAAAACAAAGTCCGCTGGAGCCCACACACATCGAATTGTCCGACGAAATCCAGTCCGCCGGGCAAAGTCCGCCGTAATGTCCGCTCGTGTGTACGCGGCATTATTCACGGAGTACTGCGGGGTGGATGGATATCAGCACAATGCTACTTTTAGGGGTCTATTTATAAACATTTTGCATTGTTATTCATTCAGTAAAACTCCACATACATTCGTTCTGTGTGAAATAACCAGCATTCCCTCATTCATTTGGGGATTTTTTGCACAATGTATAAAGCTGTGACCGTTGTGCGAATGGAGCAAAATCAAATATTGCTAACCATGTACTGTACACATATGGCGGCAGGGGGGGGGGGCTCTCCTGCGCAGGATCACCTACTGCTACGTGATCCTGTACTGCCGGGTCTGGGCACATGCACGCACCGCCGCCGACCCGCTCCTGCTGTGATTAGACGAAGAGGGAACCAATCAGCGTCTGGTGGACCCGATGTCCGCCGGGACCCACAGATCGTTGGGGACACAAGCAGAACGGCTGTCTATCTAACCCAAGGCCGTTCTGTCAGTAGGGAAGGTAGTGATCCTTTGTTTCTGCAAAGCAGAGACACAGATCTCTGCCTTCCCCTAGTAAAAGCACCCCCCCCCCATAATAACGAAGCATTGGTTAGGCTTCGCCCCGATGTTAACCCCTTCCCAGCCAGTGTCATTAGTACAGTGACAGTGAATATTTTTAGGACTGATCACTGTATTAGTGTCACTGGCCCCCAAAAAGTGTCACTTAGTATCCGATTTGTCCACCGCAATGTGACAGTCCCACTATAAGTCGCTGATCGCCGCCTGGTGTATGCAGTACTGTATGTGGCCAGAGGGGCGGGGACCCTGGTGTATGCAGTACTGTATGTGGCCAGAGGGGCGGGGACCCTGGTGTATGCAGTACTGTATGTGACCAGAGGTGTGGGGACCCTGGTGTATGCAGTACTGTATGTGGCCAGAGGGGCGGGGACCCTGGTGTATGCAGTACTGTATGTGACCAGAGGTGTGGGGGCGCTGGTGTATGCAGTACTGTATGTGGCCAGAGGTGCAGGGGGCGCTTGTGTATGCAGTACTGTATGTGGTCAGAGGTGCGGGGGGGCGCTTTTCTCACCTTAATGCATAGGATGCATTAAGATGAAAAAACTTCTGCCAGCCCCCCCCCCCCCCCCGCCGTTTACTTACCTGAGCCCCCGTGGTTCCTAGCTATTAGGAACTCACAATCTGTCTCTCCTCACAGAAAAGAACAGGGATTTGTGTGTTTACACTCACACGTCCCTGTTCTGCCTCTCGTGCCTGCGATTGTGCATGGCCGGCGGCGATCGCAACTGCCGGCCATGAACATCGGCATTTTCTCTTCTGGTCAAATGTTCCTATCCTATTGTTTTAGGTTATTTAGCATACCAACACATTTTGCACAATTTCATGCTCCCAACTTTGTGGGAACAGTTTGGGGATGGCTCCTTCCTTTTCCAACATGACACACTCCTAAACCTTGTGGACGGCCTTCCCAGAAGAGTTGAAGCTGTTATAGCTGCAAAGGGCGGAGCCAACTCAATATTGAACCCTACGGGCTAAGACTGGGATGCCATTAAAGTTCATGTGCGTGTAAAGTAGGGTTGTCCCGATACCGATACTAGTATCGGTGCTGATACTGAGTAGCGAGTATTTGCAGGAGTACTTGTACTCCTGCAAATGCTCCCGAATGCCTAGTCCGATACCTGGATACAACAACCAGAAGAGGACACGGAGGGGGAGCAGAGAAGGACGGGGGGGATTGGAAGAGCACACAGAGGGGGACCGGAGAAGGACAGGGAGGGACCGGAGGAGGAAGGGGGGGGGGGTGCCGGAGGAGCCCACAGGGGAACACAGAGGAGGACACAGAGGGGAGCCGGAAGAGGATACAGGGGACACTCAGGAAGTGAGCGGGGAAACAGCGGGGAAGTTATAATCACTGACCTGCCTGTGTGTCTTTTATTAAAGCAGCTGACAGCTGCAGAGGGGAGAGGAGGAGAAGCACACAGGGAGATCGGTGATTATAACTTCCCCCCGCCACCGCATCGATTGTTCCTGAGTGTCCCCTGTATCCTCCTCTGGCTCCCCTCTGTGTCCTCCTCTATGTTCCTCCCTAGGCTCCTCCGGTCCCCCCCCCCCGTCTTCCTCCAGTCCCCCCCTGTCCTTCTCCGGTCCCCCTCTGTGTGCTCCTCCGATCCCCCCGTCCTTCTCTGCTCCCCCTTCATGTCCTCCTCCAGTTGTCCCCCCCCCCGTCCTCCTCCGCCCCCCCCCCCCCCCCCCCCATCCCAGATCTTTCAGAATGGAGAGCGGAGCTCCTTCCTTTTCTGAATGCACAGAATCCGTGATCACTGTCTGTCCTTTCATAACTGAGCATCGTGAACTTTGTTTACGATGCTTCAGTTTATGAATGGACAGGAGCCGCTGTCTCCTGTCCATTCATCTTCAGTGCAGCTGAGGCTGCTGAGAAAGGGACTGAAGAATCTGTGTCCTCAGTCACTTTCCGTGTCTCAAAGGGTAGACCCCTGACATCTCACCAAAGCCCTCCCACCCCCCAACAGGGTTGAATTAAAAAAAAATAATAAAAAGGAAACATCGTAATGAATACATATTCTAAAGTAAAATTGTAAAAATAATAAAAAATAAAATAAACACTGACACTGACTGTCCACTCCCCCCTCCTACCCCCCAAAAAAGAAAGCATTGTAAAAAATATATTAGTGCCCATCAGTCCTGCATATTAGTGTCACATGAGATTAAAAAAAAAAAGATCGGCAATCGGTATCAGCGAGTAGAGCTGCACAATTATTTGTTAAAAAATCGTGATCTCGATTCAACCCCCCTGACATCTCTATTGCAGAGTTTGCTGATTCTTTCATATAACAAGTAGAAAGACTTATCTGCTCACTCAGCTGTCAAAAGAAAGCATCCGGGCAGTCTGCCAAGTTTTTAAACAACGTGTAAATGCAGGAAGTTTAACCACTTCAAGTCTAAATCTTTTTCTGACACTTCTTTCTTAAGTTAAAATCAATATTTTTTGCTAGAAAATTACTTGGAACCCCCAAACATTATATATTTATTTTAGCAGATACCCTGGGGAATAAAATGTCAATTGCTGCAATATTTTATGTCACACTGTATTTGCCCAGCGGTCTTTCAAACGCAATTTTTTGGGAAAAAATACACTTCAATGAATAAAAAAAAATAAAAAATAGTAAAGTTAGCCCAATTTTTTTTTGTTTTAATGTGAAAGATGATGTTACGCCGCGAGAATCGTGAGAGAACCGTGATCTATCTTCTAAGCAAAAAAAGTTGTGATTCTCATTTTAGCCAGAATCGTGCAGTTCTATGAGCGAGTACTTGAAAAAAAGGATCGGTACTTGTACTCGGTCTTAAAAAAAGTGGTATCGGGACAACCCTAGTGTAAAGGCAGGTGTCCCAATACTTTTGGTAATATAGTGTATAAATCATAGTGAGGAACGAGTGCAGCACATTTTATATAGTGATGACAACATCTCTGCACCTACCAGGAGGTCTGGAGAAGCTGCCCAGCTGGAGCTCACTGATGACTACGGATGGTGACATACCAGGTTTAGAGATGAGCTCAGGTGTCCTCTGAACTCATCTCCATCTGAACCTGGGCTTACATGAGGGAGGCTGCCATGTCTTGTGAACACTGAAAGTTTGAATAAGTCCTCCTGGGACATTTGGGCCCTCTTTTCTCCTTGTTAGACGAGTGGTTGGCCTCAGTGGGTCCTTTCTGGCCTTTCCTCACCAGTGGATCTGGTGGCTCCAGTGTGATGGATGGATAAAAATTAGCGCTTCTTTTTAACCATATCACGGCTGTGTTTAGCATTAATAATTGAGTTGTTATACTTCGGATCGTACCTCTCTTTTTATGCACCCCTGAAAAAGGAAAATAATTTTCCGAAATGCGTTGTTTTTTCCTCACCAGTGGAAAATCATTGGTTTCCTACTTGTATGGTGGAGGACAAAGAGAGAGAACTCTGGTTTGATATTAACCTGTTATTTTCACACCGTGACATATCTGTGTTGTACAATGCACGGACAGGCGGTCTCTTTTAAGAATATGTTTTTATTGGATCCTGTATAAATAAAGAACCGTTTTTATATAATATATACAGTAGTTTGGTCTTGCGTTGTCGATATAATCTCAGTTTCCATGGTGGCCATGTCTTCTTCCTGTACAGGGAGTGTTCATGCTCACGGGCTCCTTATTATCATCATTATATGTATTTATACAGTGCTGACAATTTAAGTAGCACTTTACATATCATGCATTGTATCTGTGAACGTTCATGGAGGACTCCATGTTCATACCTAAGTGGTTCCAGCTCTATAACGCAGTCATTGTATGAAGATCGTATTCAAAGTTTGAGGTAAATATGCATAAAACTGCTCAGATTGTCACAACGCGAGGTGTGAGCCCCGCCAGAAACCTCCTAATAACGGTTAAGTAACAGGAGTCTTGATTGCAAACACATGTAAATATATTCAGAAGACATAGACTACAATAAGATGCAGCTACTCCAATCCACGGGAGTACCAACCCTGAGCCCAGAACTACACTGTCTGCTACTCCTAGATTGAACCAACCAGTACATGTGCAGAACACTGAAATCAAAGGGATTTAATCCGCTATGACATCACAGTTTTCCAAAGCCAGCCAGCTAAGGCATGTTAAAGGGTCTACCCGAAAAAAATGATTACTGGACATTGGAGAGTTAACCCCTGACAGTCTTCATGGAGATCCCTGTGCTGAGTCCCGCTGTGCCCATTATGAGGGGTTCCCACCATCCCTGTGGTGAGTTCCCGGGTCTGTACACCTGCTGTGCCCATCATGAGGGGTTAATTTTGTTTATTGAAAAATCTTACAAACAACAACTTATATACAATAAAACCATAATAAATAAATAAAACATATTTACAAAATAATTGAATATGATAATACAAAACAAGAACATTATAAATGGTACAAAACAAATTGCGCACTACATAATCCCTATGGGAGAGCCAGACTAAGGAACATCACCGTCACCATGCATGTAGCCTTTTATCAAAAATATATTTCATGTTGAAAATCTAGGGGAGTGAATCAAGAATACAAAGAAAAGCCGCACACCCCGAGATCAACAGGCAGCAGCTACAGAGTCCTGATATTCCTCCACGCCCTTATCCAGGCCTCCTTCTGCCACCTGCCTTTCTCAAGACCCCGAATCTTCCCAACCTCACCCAGAATTCATGAGGGGTTCCCACCATCCCTGTGCTGAGTTCCCTCGTCTGTACACCCGCTGTCCCCTTTATGAGGGGTTCCCACCATCCCTGTGCTGAGTTCCTGGGTCTGTACACCCGCTGTGCCCATTATGAGGGGTTCCCACCATCCCTGTGCTGAGTTCCCGGGTCTGTACACCCGCTGTGCCCATTATGAGGGGTTCTCACCATCCCTGTGCTGAGTTCCCGGGTCTGTACACCGGCTGTGCCAATTATGAGGGGTTCTCACCATCCCTGTGCTGAGTTCCCGGGTCTGTACACCCCCTGTGTCCATTATGAGGGGTTCCCACCATCCCTGTGCTGAGTTCCCGGGTCTGTACACCCGCTGTGTCCATTATGAGGGGTTCCCACCATTCCTGTGCTGAGTTCCCGGGTCTGTACACCCGCTGTGCCCATTATGAGGGGTTCCCACCATCACTGTGCTGAGTTCCCGGGTCTGTACATCCGCTGTGCCCATTATGAGGGGTTAATTTTGTTTATTGAAAAATCTTACAAACAACAACTTATATACAATAAAACCATAATAAATAAATAAAACATATTTACAAAATAATTGAATTTGATAATACAAAACAAGAACATAATAAATGGTACAAACCAAATTGCGTACTACATAATCCCTATGGGAGAGCCAGACTAAGGAACATCACCATCACCATGCATGTAGCCTTTTATCAAAAATATATTTCATCTTGAAAATCTAGGGGAGTGAATCAAGAATACAAAGAAAAGCCGCACACCGCGAGATCAACAGGCAGCAGCTACAGAGTCCTGATATTCCTCCACGCCCTTATCCAGGCCTCCTGCTGCCACCTGCCTTTCTCAAGACCCCGAATCTTCCCAACCTCACCCAGAATGTCCTGCACCACTACTTCGACAGGGAGGATTTTACCCCGCAAGGATACCTGACACCGTGCACTCCACGTGAAATAACGGACTACCAGACTAACTAAAAAAAGTGTTTCCAAATCATAATCCCGACGAGTCTGGAATGCCCCATACACCCACTCTGCATAACTCATATGGGGGAGGAAGGGTATACTCAGAGCCCTCCCAACCCTCTTGTACACCTCTATATTAAAAGGGCATTGAAGTAGAAAGTGATCCATTGACTCCACCACTCCTCCACACTCCACTCTCGGGCAGCCCCGATCACTCATGGAAAGAAACTTCAAGTTGCCCTTCACATATAGTTTTCCATGAAAGGCAAGCCAAGCCTGATCCCTAAACTTCATTGGGATTCTCTCCAAATTAATCAATCGCAAACCCACCCCCAAAACCAGGCTTGGGCAATCCCTCAAGGCCAGTGGCTCGCAAAAAGCAGAGCTCATGATCCGCTTCTCAAGAAGTTTCCTTGGAAGAGATTTGACTTCTCCTGCTGTTACTTGCCACTGCCGAAGCATTTTCAAACACGGGGCAACATAAGCCGGGAGCTGTTCATGCTTGACCCTCAGGCTTTTCACTGGCCCACCATTTTCCCAGTCTCGCAGAAAGGGCCTAAACCAGGACTGGAAAATACCAACCCACCCAGGCGGTCTCTCTGCCAACATGTTACCAAGATTGTACTTCAGAAACATCAGAGAGAAAAAGACTACAGGGTTGACCATCCCTAGACCACCCTCCCGCCTAGGAAGGTAAGTCACATTCTTTTTGACAAGGTTTATTCTGTTCCCCCATAACAGCTGGAAGAAATCTATAGACCCTGGTATAGAGAGAAACTGGAAAAACGCAAACAAAACTGACATACAGAAAAATCGGAATCAGGTAAGTCTTGATCAGATCAACCTTTTCCCTCAAGGAAAGCTGCCAACCTTTCCAGCTTGCCACCTTGGCATCGGCATTCTCCAGCCTGTTCACCCAATTTGCATGACCATAGTCACCTGGGCCGAATTCAATGCCTAGAACTCGAATTTTTTGTTGGGGCTCCGGGAAGTCATCCGGGAGAACAAAGCTCTCCCCTTCCACACCCATCCAGAAAGCTTCACACTTGTCCCGGTTGACCTTTGAACCAGATGCCTCTGCATACTGCCCTATCACTGAGACCACCTCCTGCGCCTCCGCAGTCCCAGAGATAAAAACAGAAACATCATCAGCATAGGCCACAACCTTCAAAGGAGGCTCACCAGCGATGCCCAAAGGTACCCCACACAATGGTCCACTCTCTAGCCTTCTAATGAAGGGGTCGATTGCAAACACATATAGCAGAGGACTCAATGGACACCCCTGACGCACACCCGAGCCGACCGCAAAGGGCTGCCCGACCCAACCATTAACCAGAGGAAAGCTTTCAGCCCCTTTGTACAAAATCTTGAGCCAATCAATGAAACCCCCCTCCAGGCCATATTTGTCAAGAAGGAGCCACAAGTACTCATGATTAACCCGATCAAAGGCCTTAGCCTGATCCAATGTCAGCAAATATTTACCCCCAACCAGCAGCCCTACAACGCTCCAAGGCCTCCCGGACAGCTAACACTGCTGAGAAAGTGCTTCTACCTTGGACCGAACAGTGCTGGTGGCGGGATAACAAACTGCCTGCAACTGGTGATAATCGCCAGAAGAAAATCTTTGCCAGTATCTTTCTATCGACATTAAGAAGGCTAATGGGGCACCAATTCCCAATCATGGAAGGATCTTTACCCTTTGACAGAAGGATCACTGCAGATTGCCTCATGGAGGGAGGGAGAGAACCCTCATTCAAACAGCCATTAAAAACCTCCGCAAGGTAGGGAGCCAGGATCGTTTTAAAACATTTATAGAACTCGGCTGTCAAACCATCTGGCCCTGGAGTTTTCTTGATGGCTAGTTTATCAATAGCCTGAATTACCTCATCTGCAGTGATTTCATCTGTCAAATTCATCAAAGGAACATTACTTTCCAGTCCTGGTGTAGAGTCCAAAAAACCCAACATCCTTGTCCGATCAAGGTTCCTTCCTCCCAGGAGATCAGCATAGTATGACCTGACAACCTCCAGGATCCCTGACCTAGACTTCGTCAGAGAGCCCGTACTGTCCCTCAGGCCATTGACCGTCTTAACTGCTACGCTCTGTTTACAGTTCTGGTAAGGGTCAGGCGAATGGTATTTCCCGTAATCCCTCTCCTGAACCAAAGAGGCGTGCCGGTCATATTGATGTCTCCTAAGGAGGAGCTTCACCTCAGAGATCGCCCCAGAATCTCCTCCATTCGAAACAAGGCGGTCAAGTTTCCTCCGCAAACGCTGGTAGGTGATATACTTATCTTGCTGCTTCTTTCTTCCTATGGCCTTGAAAAGCCCAACAGTCCGCTGTTTAACAAGCTCCCACCATTCTGACTTGCTGTTGCAAAAGTCTAGGATCGTTACCTGTGCTTGAAAAAAATCCTCAAAGGATTGTCTTACTCTCTCGTCTTCCAGGAGGGCCGAATTCAATCTCCAGATACCCCTCCCCCTAGGTGGCATGTCTGGGGCATTCAGAGTCACAGATAGAATACAGTGATCAGAAAACTCCACTGCCCGACACACAGGTGCCAAAAAAGCAGAGTCTCCCTTTAAAAAAAAACCTATCTATCCTACTCTGACTATTACCTCGCTGAAAAGTGAACCCCGTGCTGTCTGGGCAGCGCTTAATGTGCGCATCTACCAGACCTGCTTCCCTAACTATCGCATTAAGAAAAAGGGTGTCATAGCCCAGCTTATCTCTGAAACCTCTCCTGTCTTTAGACCTAGTAATGGTGTTGAAATCACCTCCAAAGATAACCTGCTGGGCCGTAAAAAGAAAAGGCTTAATCTTTGTAAAGAGGCATTTCCTGTCCCACTTCGTCTGGGGACCATAGATGTTAATCAGGCGCAAGTCCTGCCCCTTCACAGAGACGTCTAAGACCATGCATCTCCCTATCTCTACCTCAATTACCCGCCGGCACGTTACCATACCAGAAGAAAGGACTGCAACTCCGCTGTAAGGCTCAGCCGCAAGAGACCAAAATGAGGGACCACGTCTCCCCTCAGATGGGTCTCTTGCAAAAACAAAATGTCAGCATCAAACTCGCTGAGCAAAAATAAGGCCATATGACGAGCACTTACTGATCTTAAGCTGGCAACATTAATGGTTGCCACTTTTAACGGAGTGGGAACTGCCATTAGGGTAGTTGAGGCAGCCGTTTCTTAGCCTGACTACTCCCTCTCCCTGGAGAACCAGCGCGCTTTGTTGCACCCTGGCACTCATCCTCCATAGAGGATGCAGAACTGAATGAGTCCCATTCATCCTCATCATCATCATCATCAGACAGGACCTTAAACTTATTTTCTAAAGGCAAAAATTTAGGATTTAAGGTAACTGAACCCCCTTTTTTCCTTCTTTTGCCCCTCCTCCTCCTATCCTCCAACCACTCCATATCATCCTTAGACAAACCAGACTCAACAGCCTCCCCACCCCTATCCTCCCCTTCACCCCCCACTCCCCCTTCCCTTATCTACCACCAGGCAAGCCTCTCCACCATCCACCCCACTCCTCTGCACCCCACGATCCTCAATAGAAACCCTGCAGCGTCGGGGGAGGGGGGTTGGCACCACACCTGACGCACCTGCCTCAGCACCTCTTGCTGCCTCTGCAATTTTAGAAGACACAGACACAGAAGGATTGGACACATTTTTGGCAACCGATACCTTACCTACAGAAGACATGGGCACACTAGGTAAACGCACAGACTGGGGAGACACAGACACATTAGGTATTGGCACAGACTGGGGCACCACAGATTGGGGAGACACATTAGATATTGGCACAGACTCAGATGGACTCACAGGCACCCCAGCTGCTGAGCTCCGAGCATCCTCCATGTCCATGCGGAAGAACTCTCTCATGAGCTCAGGATTGTTGTGCATTGCCTCAGGACACTGACTGTAAGGATGTCCCACCGCATTGCACAGATTGCACCTGATGATATTACAGTCTTTTGCCAAATGTCCTATACCCTGACACAGAGAGCACTTCATCACTGGACAGGAGGATGCGAGATGTCCTTTATCTCCACACTTATTGCAGAGCTTTGGCTGGCCTGGATAGAAGATGGTCAGCCTGTCCCTTCCCAGGAAAGCTGAGGATGGCAGATGCTGGACAACATTGTCAACAACTTTTAATTTTAGCTGTACAGACCACCCCCCCGTCCATATTCCCCGATCATCTACAATCTTTTTTAGGGGGCTCAGGACATCTCCATACCTCCTCAACCATACAGATAAATCCCCTTGTGGTATGGATTCATTGCGGACCAAAATTGTGACCATTTTAATGAGGGGCTGGCGTGATATAAGCTTTGGGATGAGCCCTTTCCAGTCCGGCAGGCCCCTACACACGTGCTCATACTTCTCCCAAAATATGTCCAAAGACTCCGGACGGATAAAGGACAAATCATATTCATAGGAACCTGCCGGACTGATCAGGGCGAAGATATCTGTGGGTGTAAACCCCATCTGCAGGATTTTATCCACCACTGCCCTCCTATGTGGGGGGATTCCACTTTCTTCCCATTTTAATTGCACAACATTCCTCCTTTTAAACATGGAGGAAGATAAAACATTTTCATGCTCCCTCCCTGCTTGCTGCCCCTTCCCAGATCTTGTAGCAGCAACACCAGCATAAGTTTTTCTTCCACCAGCAGCATTTGCAGTCTTGTCCTTAGACACAATCAAACCTGCTGGCAGAGAGTCTGAATCAGCTGGGATAGCAGTCTTTTGATTAGAGGCAGCACCCTCCCCCTCCCCCGAGCACATGTTCTCTTTTCTGGGATCAATCACAGTCATGGCTGCTGCAGGCTCCTGGAAACTTGTAGCATTACTGCACCCAGCATCTCCTCCACCATTCACAGGAACAGCCGCTGTGCCTGGTCCAGGCAAAGTCTCTGTATTGTCCATGGACCTCTCTGCAGACTGAAGCTGACAGTTATTAGCAGATGTTATTGCATGCTGTGTATTGTCTATGGGTCTGGGCTGACTGCCTGCAGCACTACAACCCTCAGCAAGCACATTGTCATTAAAGTTCACACCATCATCCTGCACACACACTGTACCTGCACCTTGTCTCTCCACAGGTCTTTCTTCCACAGGGCTAGGAACGGCGTCCATCTTTTCCTCACCATCCTGGGAAGTGGATTCAAGTTTATTGATGAAATCCAGCATGGCAGAACCTTCAACCTCCTGCTCAGATGTTCCACATTGCTAGGGAGTGAAGGGGACAGAGGCCTCCACCATTGAGGGCTCAGCAGATGTCTGAGGTGTTGAAGAGCTGGGCTCATCCTCCGGGCCCACTTTCTCACTCTCTGCTGTCTGTACCGGCATCTCCTCACTGGTCTCCTCACCCTCCATGCAGGAAGCGGCTCCTCTTCTCATCTGGCTGAATCTTTCTTCATTCTTAAATTTCTCTTTAAATGCTCCACTATTCTCCTTCAGAGAATTCACCAGTTCTTTTTGCTTCCGCAGAGCTTGTTCCAGGTCTTTCAGCTCAGGCCTCAGAGCCGGTCTTTTCTTGCTGAACACTTTGGCACAAATCTGCTTTTTCTTTTTAAATTCATTTTTCAAAGCCACCAACTTCTCCTCTTCCTTCTCAATCCGCTTCAGCGTTTCAATAACCCTCCGTCTAAAGGCAGACAGGGACTCATCTTTCCTTGGGCCAGGCCCAGTGTCGTCCACAGGCTGAGGCCTATCCAGGGGGCCTCCACCAGGATCCTCCCCAGGATCCTGCATCACTCCTGGGGTAGAGGAGCAACTCTAGCCCCTGGTCTCTGGAAGCACAGGAGCAAAGGAACTAGCAACCTCGCTGTCAGGGAGTGGAATGGCAGTTTCCCACCATCCCTGTGCTGAGTTCCCGGGTCTGTACACCCGCTGTGTCCATTATGAGGGGTTCCCACCATTCCTGTGCTGAGTTCCCGGGTCTGTACACCCGCTGTGCCCATTATGAGGGGTTCCCACCATCACTGTGCTGAGTTCCCGGGTCTGTACATCCGCTGTGCCCATTATGAGGGGTTCTCACCATCACTGTGCTGAGTTCTCGGGTCTGTACACCTCCTGTGCCCATTATGAGGGGTTCATTTTGTTTATTGAAAAATCGTACAAACAACAACTTATATACAATAAAACAATAATAAATAAATAAAACATATTTACAAAATAATTGAATATGACTATAGAAAACAAGAACATAATAAATGGTGTAAACCAAATTGCGCACAACACAATCCCTACGGGAGAGCCAGACTAAGGAACATCACTGTCACCATGCATGTAGCCTTTTATTAAAAATATATTTGATCTGAAAATCTAGGGGAGTGAATCAAGAATACAAAGAAAAGCCGCACACCCCGAGATCAACCGGCAGCAGCTACAGAGTCCTGATATTCCTCCACGCCCTTATCCAGGCCTCCTGCTGCCACCTGCCTTTCTTAAGACCCTGAATCTTCCCAACCTCACCCAGAATGATCTGCTGCAAAAGTCTAGGATCGTTACCTGTGCTTGAATAAAATCCTCAAAGGATTGTCTTACTCTCTGGTCTTCCAGGAGGGCCAAATTCAATCTCCACATACCCCTCCCCCTAGGTGGCATGTCTGAGGCATTCAGAGTCACATATAGAATACAGTGATCAGAAAACTCTACTGCCCGACACACAGGTGACGAAAAAGCGGAGTCTCCCTTTAAAAAAAAACCTATCTATCCTACTCTGACTATTACCTCGCTGAAAAGTGAACCCTGTGCTGTCTGGGCAGCGCTTAATGTGCGCATCTACCAGACCTGCTTCCCTAAATATCGCATTGAGAAAAAGGGTGTCATAGCCCAGCATATCTCTGAAACCTCTCCTGTCTTTAGACCTAGTAATGGTGTTGAAATCACCTCCGAAGATAGCCTGCTGGGCAGTAAAAAGAAAAGGCTTAATCTTTGTAAAGAGGCATTTCCTGTCCCACTTCGTCTGAGGACCATAGATGTCAATCAGGCGCAGGTCCTGCCTCTTCACAGAGACATCTAAGACCATGCATCTCCCTATCTCTACCTCAATTACCCGCCGGCACGTTACCATATCAGAAAAAAGGACTGCAACCCCGCTGTAAGGCTCGGCCGCAAGAAACCAAAATGAGGGTCCACGTCTCCACTCCTTCTTTGCCAGATGTATATCGGCCAGACTACTCAGATGGGTTTCTTGCAAAGACAAAATGTCAGCATCAAACTCGCTGAGCAAAAATAAGGCCATATGATAAGCACTTACTGATCTTAAGCTGGCAACATTAATGGTTGCCACTTTTAACGGAGTGGGAACAGCCATTAGGGTAGTTGAGGCAGCCATTGCTTAGCCTGACTACTCCCTCTCCCTGGAGAACCAGAGCGATTCATTACACCCTGGCACTCATCCTCCATGAACTGAACGAGTCCTACTCGTCATCATCATCATCGGACAGGACCCGAAACTTATTTTCTAAAGGCAAAACTTTAGGATTCAAGGTAACTGAACCCCTTTTTTTCCCTCTTTTGCCCCTCCTCCTATCCTCCAACCACTCCATATCATCCTTAGACAGACCAGAATCAACAGCCTCCCCACACCTATCCTCCCCTTCACCCCCCTCCCTCCCACTCTTACTTCCCTTATCTACCACCAGGCCAGCCTCTCCACCATTTTCCCCACTCCTGTGCACCCCACGATCCTCAATAGAAACCCTGCAGCGTCGGGGAGGGGGACTGGCACTGCACTTGATGCACCTGCCTCAGCACCTCTTGCTGCCTCTGCAATTTTAAAAGACACAGACACAGAACGATTGGATACACTCTTGGTAACTGAAACCTTACATACAAACTGGGAAGACACGAGCACGCTAGGCACATGCACAGACTGGGAAGACACGGGCACACGCACAGACTGGGGAGACACAGACGCATTAGGTATTGTCACAGACTGGGGCACCACAGACTGGGGAGACACACACACATTAGGTATTGGCACAGACTCAGATGGACTCACAGGCACTCCAGCTGCTGAGCTCCGAGCATCCTCCATGGCGGAAGAACTCTCTCATGAGCTCAGGCTTGTTGTGCATTGCCTCAGGACACTGACTATATAATGGCCCACCGCATTACACAGGTTGCACCTGATAATATTACAGTCCTTTGCCAAATTACCTATACCCTGACACAGAGAGCACTTCATCACCGGACAGGAGGATGCAAGATTCCCTTTATCTCCACACTTATTGCAGAGCTTTGGCTGGCCTGGATAGAAGATGGTCAGCCTGTCCCTCCCCAGGAAAGCTGAGGATGGCAGATGCTGGACAACATTATCAATGACCTTTAATTATAGCTGCACAGACCACCACCCCGTCCATATTATCCGATCGTCCAAAATCTTTTTTAGGGGGCTCAGGATGTCTCCATACCTCCTCAACCATAATGATGAATCCCCTTGTGGTATGGATTCATTATGGACAAGAATTGTCACCATTTTAATGAGTGGCTGGCGTGAAACAAGCTTTGGGATGAGCCCTTTCCAGTCCGGCAGGCCCCTACACACGTGCTCATATTTCTCCCAAAATATGTCCAAAGACTCCGGACGGATAAAGGACAAATCATACTCATAGGAACCTGCCGGACTGATCAGGGCGAAGATATCTGCAGGCCTGAACCCCATCTGCAAAATCTTATCCATCACTGCCCTCCTATGTGGGGAGATTCCACCGCCCTCCCATTTTAACTGAACAACATTCCTCCTTTTAAACAGAGAGGAAGATAAACCATTTCCATATTCCTTCCCTGCTTGCTCCCCCTTCCCAGATCCTGAAGCAGCAACACCAGCATAAGTTTTTCTTACACCACCAGCATTTGCAGTCTTGTCCTTAGACACATTCAAACCTGCTGGCAGAGAGTCTGAATCAGCTGGGATAGCAGTCTTCTGATTAACAGAGGCAGAGGAAGGACCCGCCCTCTCCCCCTGCTCTGAACACTCAGCTTCAATCCTGTCCACTGCAGACTCCTGGAGAGTTGCAGCACTACTGCACCCAGCATCTCTTCCACCATTCTCAGGAACAGCCGCTGTACCTGGTCCAGGCAAAGTCTCTGTATTGTCCATGGACCTCTCTGCAGACTGAAGCTGACAGTTATTATCAGTAGGGATGAGCCCGATGTTCGAGTCGAACGTAAGTTTGACTCGAACATTGGGTGTTCGCCGAATAGCGAACAATTTGGGGTGTTCGCTGCAAATTTGAAAGCCGCGGAACACCCTTTAAAAGTCTATGGGAGAAATCAAAAGTGCTCATTTTTAAGGCTTATATGCATGGTATTGTCATAAAAAGTGTTTGGGGACCTGGGTCCTGCCCCAGGGGACATGTATCAATGCAAAAAAAAGTTTTAAAAATGGCCGTTTTTTCGGGAGCAGTGATTTTAATAATGCTTAAAGTGAAACAATAAAAGTGAAATATTCCTTTAAATTTTGTACCTAAGGGGTGTCTATAGTATGCCTGTAAAGTGGCACCTTTTTCCCGTGTTTAGAACAGTCCCTTCGCAAAATGACATTTCTAAAGGAAAAAAAGTAATTTAAAACTACTCGCGACTATAATGAATTGTCGGGTCTCAGCAATACAGATAAAAGTCATTGAAAAAAATGGCATGGGGGTCCCCCCAAAAATCAATACCAGGCCCTTTGGGTCTGGTATGAATATTAAGGGAACCCTGAACCAAAATTTAAAAAAAATTGCGTGGGGGTCCCCCCCAAATTCCATACTAGGCCCTTCAGGTCTGGTATGGATATTAAGGGGAACCCTGCACCAATTTTTGTTTTAAAAAATGGCGTAGGGGTCCCCCTCTCATGAATTTTAAGGGGAACCCCGTGCCAAAATAAAAAAAAATGGCGTGGGGTCCCCCCCAAAAATCCACACCAGACCCTTATCTGAGTACGAAACCTGGCAGGCCACAGGAAAAGAGGGGGGCGAGAGAGCGCCCCCCCTCCTGAACCATACCAGGCCACATGCCCTCAACATGGGGAGGATGCTTTGGGGTAGCCCCCAAAGCACCTTGTCCCCATGTTGATGGGGACAAGGGCCTCATCCCCACAACCCTTGCCCGGTGGTTGTGGGGGTCTGTGGGCGGTGGGCTTATCAGAATCTGGAAGCCCCCTTTAACAAGGGGACCCCCAGATCCCGGCCCCCCCTGTTTGAAATGGTAACGGGTACATTGTACCCCTACCATTTCACAAAAAAAGTGTCAATGTTAAAAAACCACAAGACACATCTTGGGACAAGTCCTTTATTAAAAAATAAAAATGTCCCACGAAGTCCATTCGTCTTCTTTTCTCGCTCCGCTGGACCGAAAAAAAAGCCCCTCACGCCGCGACCGAACTGCCTCCATGGGAGGCACCCGCCGTAATGACCGTCCTCTCAGGTGACAGTTCTTTTATAACTGAGGGGCCACACAATGACGTACCCGGGTGACCCCGCCCCCCTCTGACGCACAGGGACTTCCCAATGGCTTCCCCGTGTCGTCAGAGGGGGTGGGGCCAGGCCTGAAGGGCCTAGTATGGAATTTGAGGGGACCCCCACGCAATTTTTTTTTCTAATTTTGGTTCGGAGTGCCCCTTAATATTCATACCAGACCCAAAGGGCCTGGTATGGATTTTTGGGGGGACTCCCATGCCGTTTTTTTTCAATGACTTTTATCTGTATTGCCGAGACCCGACAATTCATTATAGCTGCAAGTAGTTTTAAATTACTTTTTTTCCTTTAGAAATGTCATTTTGCTCTCGGACTGTAAACACGGGAAACATGCGCTACTTTACAGGCATACTATAGACACCCCCCAGGTACGAAATTTAAAGGAATATTTCACTTTTATTGTTTCACTTTAAGCATTATTAAATTCACAGCTCCCGAAAAAAACGTCCATTTTTAAAACTTTTTTTTGCATTGATACATGTCCCCTGGGGCAGGACCCTGGTCCCCAAACACTTTTTATGACAATAACTTGCATACTAACCCTTAAAATTAGCATTTTTGATTTTTCACGTTCGTGTCCCATAGATTTTAACGGTGTTCGCGTGTTCGACAAATTTTTTGCCTGTTCGCATGTTCTGTTGCGAACTGCACCGGGGGGTGTTTGGCTCATCCCTAATTATCAGATGTTATTTTATGTTGGACATTGTCTATGGGTCTGGGCTGACTGCCTACAACCCTCAGCAAGCCCATTGTCATTAAAGTTCACACCATCTTGCACACACACTGTACCTGCTTGCTGTGCTGTCACCTCTGTGATGTTATGCATAGCTCCCAACTGTCCCTGATTTCGAGGGACTGTCCCTGATTTGGAGCAACTTCCCTCTGTCCCTCATTGCTCCTCATTTTGGTCTGATCTATATAGTTGTATGCACTTTTTATCTTTCAAAAAGTGTTTTCCAGCGCTAAACCTTTCATCCAATTTCCCAAATTGCTTCATTTGTAAATTCCAAAAGCCAATATAAAGGAATAGTAGTGGTAAAAAAAGCACTTGTGGGTTTAACCAATCTTGTTTTTTTTTTACAATTCTCCTTTAAGGGGGCGTGGCAAGGGGTGTGTCCTATTCCTGCATACTTTTGCTGATAGGTGTCCCTCATTGCCATCTCAAAAATTTGGGAGGTATGGTGTTATGGATGATGGTGGGGTCAGATTTCTTCCCAGTTGTTGCAGACTTAATGGTGGATCTTGCTCTCTCCACAGGTCTTTCTTCCACATGGCTAGAAACGGTGTCCACCTTCTCATCATTAGCCCGGGAAGGGGGACAGAGGCCTCCACCATTGAGGGCTCAGCAGATGTCTGAGGTGTTGAAGAGCTGGGCTCATCCTCCGGGCACACTTTCTCACTCTCTGCTGTCTGTACCTGCATCTCCTCACTGGTTGGGTCACCCTCCATGCAGGAAGCGGCTCCTCTTCTCATTTGGCTAAAACGTTCTTCATTTTTATACTTTTCTTTAAAAACTCCACTACTCTGCTTCAGAGAACTCACCAATTCTTTCTGCTTCCGCAGAGCTTGTTCCAGGTCTTTCAACTCAGGCCTCAGAGCCGGTCTTTTCTTACTGAAAACTTTGGCACAAATCTGTTTTTTCTTTTTAAATTCAGCTTTCAAAGCTACCAATTTCTCTTCTTCCTTCTCAATCCGCTTCAGCGTTTCAACAATCCTCCGTCTAAAGGCAGACAGAGATTCATCTCTCCTTGGGCCAAGCCCAAAATCTTCCACAGGCTGAGGCCTATCCAGGGGGCCTCCGCCAGTGTCCTCCCCAGGAACCAGCATCACTCCTGGGGCATAGAAACAACTCTAGCCCCTGGTCTCTGGAAGCACAGGAGCAAAGGAACCAGCAACCTCACACCTCACTGTCAAGGAGCAGAATGGCAGTTTCCCACCATCCCTGTGCTAAGTTCCCAGGTCTGTACACCCGCTGTGCCCATTATGAGGTGTTCCCACCATCCCTGTGCTGAGTTCCCAGGTCTGTACACCCGCTGTGCCCATTATGAGGTGTTCCCACCATCCCTGTGCTGAGTTCTTAGGTCTGTACACCTTCTGTGCCCATTATGAGGGGTTCCCACCATCCCTGTGCTGAGTTCCCAGGTCTGTACACCTGCTGTGCCCATCATGAGGTGTTCCCACCATCCCTGTGCTGAGTTCCCGGGTCTGTACACCTGCTGTGCCCATCATGAGGTGTTCCCACCATGCCTGTGCTGAGTTCCCGGGTCTGTATACCTGCTGTGCCCATTATGAGGGGTTCAGGGTAGGAGGAGCCAGGTGCCGAACGCTTCCCGGGGACGGCCGAACCCGGAAGCCGCAACATTGCTTTTACTGATCGTTCACTACTCCTGTGTAAGTTATTGCGTTTGTTTTAATAAATCGGAATTTTTACCTACTACACTATGGGAGTTTTTTCCTTTCTTTCAACTACCGCTGTGGGACCGCTGTGAGAGGCGAGTGGTGAGACGGAGAACCAGATCCAAGGGAATCCCTCAGAAAAGGTGTATTGCTGTAGGAAACCCCTCTACCATAGTCCATCTGCCTGACTCGGCCCATTTGGGGGCCGCTACTGGAGGTGAGAGGCTGGGGGGAACAATTGGTGTGTGCACCAGAAGGGAACCAGAAGATCGGCACAAGTCACTGTCACTTACATCTTTTAAATAGACTTTTGGGTGTGAACACCAGAAATCACTATTTGCATGCTATCAGCATTGGTGTGGACTATATGGCATTATTGTCACTTTCTGGACTTTATCATTATTTTACTATTGCTGCACTTATGTCACCATTTGCTTAATATTATTTATGTGCTGCTGCGGGAAGTTTGTTCTGCATCTTTAGTTACTTTTTATGACTATTTTTTGCATTATTATAGTTTGAGGAGATGAGTTCATTTTTTCGAATAATTTAACACGTAGCATTTGAACACTCTGCACACTTATTCTATTTTTCACTTTAACCAAGTGGTTTTGGGTTTTATTTGCAGTCACGTATTGATGTCACTGTACATTTCATTAACTGTTTTGATACTTATGTTTTATTTAATTTGGTTATTGCACCACGAATTACTATTTTGCACATAGTCACTTTATTTGATTGTTAGGTGACACGCAAGATTTATTTTAGATTATTACACAGTATACTATTAAGGACATTTTTGGCATTTTCATTTGAGATAGAAATTGGAGTTCTTCGCATATCCCCCTTTTATTTGATTGGTTGGAAGGGGATTGATTTATTAGTAGTGTATTTGCTCTCTGTAGTGTGGTACAGGAGGGTAGAATAGAGCCACATATTATCTCATTTTATTATTCACCCACTGGGGTGTTGAGTGCACCCATCTATGTTGGCAGCTTTTTTATCTGGTACCGTATTTTTAGCATTATTTTATACTATTTTACATATTAGTTGGTTTTGCGCATTAGTTTGTGTATTAATATACATTATGAGGGGTTCCCACCATCCCTGTGCTGAGTTCCCGGGTCTGTACACCTGCTGTGCCCATTATGAGGGGTTCCCACCATTCCTGTGCTGAGTTCCCGGGTCTGTACACCCGCTGTGCCCATTATGAGGGGTTCCCACCATCCCTGTGCTGAGTTCCCGGGTCTGTACACCCGCTGTGCCCATTATGAGGGTATCCCGCCATCTCTGCTGGAACATATTCATTTTATAATATTTTATGGAGCTCAGGGGCAGGTCGTTGACCAAGCAGTGCAGAAAAGTGAGTTCACAGGTCAGGGGAGTGACATGAATAGGTGATCAGAGTTATACATTATTGTCAGGTAAACTGTAAACTTTTAATGGTTGAACTGGATGGACTTGTGTCTTTTTTCAACCTGACTAACTATGTAACTGTTGGATTCTGATTGTGTATTCCCTGTCTGTATGGGGTTCAGCTTCCGTCGAAAGTGATATATATTTTTTTTATTTCAGCCATTTATTGCGCTCGGTGAAGCTTGCATAGGTTATAAGACTAATATTAAAAATAGTCTTTGCTCAGAATATAAAACACTTCTGTACTGTCTGACTGATAGATGAAGCGTTGAGTTTATTAATTAAGGGACGGGAGGTGATGACAAGGAAAGGGATGGCGGCAATCTCGTCTTGTCTCATTTATACACAGAATTAATGATGTGTTCCATGGACGGCGTCTCTGTGCAGGATAAGGAGCCGCGAGGAATGTAAGCCATCATGAGACCGACCAATGAGATACGCCGCACATCATCCGCTCCTTCCAGAACCCGCGGATTTATGGGTCACGATATCCACTCACCGGCCTCTTTATTAGGTCCCCCTTGCTAGTAGCGGGTTGGACCCCCTTTATTAGGTCCCCCTTGCTAGTAGCGGGTTGGACCCTCTTTTGCCTTCATTCTTGGTGGCATAGATACAACAAGGTGTTGGAAACGTTCCTCAGAGATTTTGCTCCATAGTGACATGATAACATCACACAGTTGCTGCAGATTTGTTGGCTGCACATCCATGATGCCAATCTCCCACTCCACCACAAAGGTGGTCTATTGGATGAGATGTGGTGAGTGTGGAGGCCATTGGAGGACAGGGACCTCATTGTCCAGTGGTGAGATGATTGGAGCTTTGTGACATGGTGCATTATCCTGCTGGGAGGAGCCATCAGAAGATGGGGACATTGTAGTCATAAAGGGATGGACATGGTCACCAACAATACTCAGGTAGGCCGTGGTGTTTAAACCATGCTCAATTGGTACTAAGGGGCCCAAAGTGTGGCAAGATCCCCAACACCATTACACCACCACCACCAGCCTGAACCGGTGATACAAGGCAGGATGGATCCATGCCCCAAATTCTGACCCCACCATCTAAATGTCGCAGCTGAAATCCAGACTCATCAGACCAGGCAACGTTTTTCCAGTCTTCTCTTGTCCAATTTTGGTGATCCTGTGCCAATTGTAGCCTCAGTTTCCTGTTCTTAGCCGACAGGAGTGGCACCCAAGTGTGGTCTTCTGCTGCTGTAGCCCATCTGCCTCAAGGTTGAATGTGTTGTGCGTTCAGTGATGGTATTCTGCATACATTGGGTGTAACGAGTGGTTATTTGAGTTACTGTTGCCTTTCTATCATCTGCCCATTCTCCTCTGACCTCTGACACCAACAAGGCATTTTCCTCCACACAACTGCCGCTCACTGGATATTTTCTCTTTTCCCCACCATTCTCTGTAAACCCGAGAGATGGTTATGTGTGAAAATCACAGAAATACTCAAACCAGCCCGTCTGGCACCAACAACTATGCCACATTCAAAGTCCCTTAAATCCCCTTTCTGCCCCATTCTGATGCTCAGTTTGAACTTCGGCAAGTCGTCTTCACCATGTCTAGATGCCTAAATGCATTGAGTTGCTGCCACATGAACAGTTGTACCTAATAAAGTGGCCGGTGAGTGTATCAATTATATAATAATCCCAAACTGTTTGATGGAATAGAGATTCATTGGGATTATCTGGGGAAAGATATGTAAGGCATAAAAATAATAATTGTGCCTGCGCTAAAAAATGAACTAAAAAAAAATGACGTGCAAAAATATTTAAATTAAACCACAATAAATATGCTAATAAATCATACATATGTAAATATATATAAATATGTGCGATCTTTTATATAAAATCTCAAAGTGCATATAACATTGCGCAAATACTGATATAAATCATTGAAAGTGCACCGTGCATAAATAAATTATAAATGCCAAGTGCTATCCTGTGAAATACAAGTGTCCAACTCAATCGGCGAATTCAAAAAGTGTGCACAAACAGTGTCCGTGGAATAAATGTTCATCAAAATTCTTCTGAACGGTGCCCAAATCACAGCAAACAATATGTGCTCTCCCGTGACACCCCACATGTGCTTGCGCTCACCTCTGACCGTGTGACACACTAACTAAACTGTGTCAAACACGCAATGGGGCCACTCCTGGGCTCCCTCAGGATAAAATGATGTGAATACAATCCTCACAGGTACAGCCAGAATCCACATGTATAGAAGAAAAAAGAGAACTCCATGGTGTAATAGAGCAAGGACAATTTATTTAATTAAAAGAAATTCCTCCAGGAGGGTACTCACATTGAGTGGGTGCTCCAGTGCACCAAACTCTTCAAGCATAAAAAGCAAGCTGCGATTCATATGGCGTGCGGTGTGGTGTGTGATAATCTCCTCCACTGCTAACAGCTCCGTCCTACCCCTCCCCGACGCGTATTCGGCACAGGGATCACGTGCCTTCCTCTGGGGGATGAGAGGAAGGCACGTGAGATATGTAAGGGCTTGTGCACACGTCAGGCTGGGGGGGCGGCAAAACCCCATGGTTGAGTTGTGCTTTTATCGTCCCCCCCAACCGCTGCCTCCAGAGGCATTACTAGAACCTTCAGGGCCCAGGTGCAAGAAACCATGAAGGCCACCCCTGGCCCACTGATCCCAGGGCCCTTCCCTCCAAGGGTGGGGCCCTTCTTACTGATCCCTTTACTCCTGTCTTGGGGCCCTTTTATTATGGTCCCGCAGCAGAACTCTTTCCTCCCGGTACGCCAGGACCCAAGTGCGACCCTGGTAGTCCTGCCACTCACCTCCACCGATCGCACACACAGAGCCCACCTCCATCGATCGCTTCCCGCAGGCGGACTTTAGAACTCAACACTCTCACAATGACTAAGGAAATCAAAGCCAATCCTGAGATCTGCATCCCATATCACAACACAAACATGTTTCACTCCTTGCTACATTCCAAGACAAAAGGCTGCTGTGAAGGCATCGTCGGTCACTTAGACGCGGCACAACTTTACGTCTTCATCACCAATCCACAAAAACTCAGGAACACTGATGCCAATAATGCCGGCCAGCATGTAATTCCCCAATGCAAATCCTCACATGTCAGCATGTTTAGAGTGAAACCATTGCAGGAATGAACCCCCCCCGGAGGAATACGGACCCTCCAGCGTCTCAGCCTGATGGCCAGTGAGGTGCTTTGTTCTCTGTGACCCCAAACATGGTCCCCAAGTGATGACAAAGGATGGGGTGAGGTGCATTAATGGGGGGGTGGTCTGCTAGTCAGAGGGGGGTAAGGGCATGGGTGGCAGAGGGATGAGATGAGGAGGATAGAAAGAAATGGGTGGGGCAGATAAAGAGGCAATAATATGGGCAGCCATGGAAGGGGAAACCAGATGTGGGGGGGCGGGGGGGACATGGGGCACAATGGGGCTCAACGGGGCTCTCCTCGGCGGCTCTCCTCCTCGGTGGCTCAGTGGCTCTCTTGCTCGGCGGTTCTCCTCCTTGGTGGCTTGGTGGCTCTCCTCCTCGGCGGCTCTCTTCCTTGGTGGCTCAGCGGTTCTCTTGCTCAGAAGCTCGGAGGCTCAGCGGCTCGGCGGCTCTCTTGCCCGGCGGCTCTCTTCCTCCGCCGTGTGTCCTCTTCCGCCAAAGCGTTAGGCATCCAATAGGATCGCCTAATGCTTTGGCCAATCGGGAGACAGGTCTCACTGACCTGCCTGCTGATTGGCAGGGAGGAACATTAGTGTGAAAATATCAAAAATTTATTCGCTATGCCACACAGCAAGGTGGGATCGGGATGCAGTGCTCTGCGCCCCGAGCCCACCCTATTTTGAAGCCTATTAGAGCCTCTGGTTCTAATCACGTGCTTCAAAATACACCCCCCCGCCTATCCCCGCCATAGTTATTCACGTGTCCAGCGTCCTGAAAGGGGCCGGGCACGTGAATAGGGAGGGCGGCGGAGGTGTCGGGGGGGGTGGCGCCCATGCACCCACAATGCACGGGCCGCCACTGCCTCAAGTGCACCACACACACACTGGGAACCCCCCTCTGCCCCCACATACAGGCGCTGCATCTGGCTTTAGTGAGGGGTCCTCCGTGGACCCAGTACAGAGAGCAGAGTCTGCTCATCATGGAGAATTCCCAGCCTGTGTCTGGGAGGAGGAGAAGCAGGGAGAGGGGCTGACTGATGTCTGGGGGTCCTGTGTCTGCACTAGGGGCAGATCAGGGACAGCAGGGGGGGGCTCTGCTGAGGTTCTCTGCAAAGGCTGAATGTGCTGCAGACCCTGTATTCAGCAATCCTACCAGGGGAGCCCCCACTGATGCCGGGCCCTTTACTCCCGCAGCGACTTTCCTGCCATCTTGGGCCCCCCAATCCCACATTGGCAGAACGCCAGAGCCCGGTCGCAAGACCCTGATAGTTCCACCACTGGCTACCTCCTTTAGCGGCAAAGGCAGCAGCTGGGGGTGTACAAGTACCACTGCATGATGCTATGCTTTGCGGTTCCAGCAAGAACTGGACCTCCTGTCGCTATGGGCTTGCGGCACACTAGTGTGGGGATTAAGGGGTTAAAGCAGGCAGCGAGGAGGCGATAAAACGCCTCCTCGTCACTTTGTCAAATGCTGTCTGACGAGTAATCTGAGCATGGGTCGCTTTTCAGAAAGCACCGGTAGTTTCAATGGGCCCTAAGGCAGAACTCCGTACTGTGCAAAATAAATAAGAATTCATTAGGGATAAAACCAACTTCCTCCCAAAGAAAACCCGTCATTAGACTGAAGTATAACCAGCTTATGGTCTGCAATGCAAATGAATGTTCAATAGAGCTTGGAGGATGGACATTGCATAGAGACCTCGTGACCTGTGATGTCTCACATTGAGCCTTTTGTCATTGGGAGGCTGCCACTGAAGAATCCAGGGCCACCAATGGTGCTACAGTGCCTTGAAAAAGTATTCATACCCCTTGACCTTCCCCACATTTTTCATGTTACAACCAAAAACGTAAATGTTTTTTATTGGGATTTTATGTGATAGACCAACACAAAGTGTCACATAATTGTGAAGTGAAAGGAAAATGATAAATGATACAAATAAATATGTGAAAAGTGGGGGGGGGGGGCATTTGTATGGCGCCCCCCGGAGTCAATACTTTGTAGAACCCCCTTTCTCTACAAGTCTTTTTGGGGGTGTCTCTACCAGCTTTGCACATCTAGAGAGGACATTTCTGCCCATTCTTCTTTGTAAAATATCTCAAGCTCTGTCAGATTGGATGGAGAGCGTCTGTGAACAGCAATTTTCAAGTCTTGCCACAGATTCTCAATGTGATTTAGGTCTGGACTGTGACTGGGCCATTCTAACACATGAATATGCTTTGATCTAAACCATTCCATTGTAGCTCTGGCTGGATGTTTCGGGTCGTTGTCCTGCTGGAAGGTGAACCTCCCCCCCCAGTCTCAAGTCTTTTGTAGACTCTAACAGGTTTTCTTCTAAGATTGTCCTGTATTTGTCTCCATCCATCTTCCCATCAACTCTGACCAGCTTCCCTGTCCCTGCTGAAGAAAAGCATCCCCACCACATGATGCTGCCACCACCATGTTTCACGGTGGGGATGGTGTGTTCAGGGTGATGTGCAGTGTTAGTTTTCCCCCACACATAGCACTTTAATTTTAGGTCAAAAAGTTCACTTTTGGTCTCCTCTGACCAGATCACCTTCTTCCACATGTTTGCTGTGTCCTCCACATGGCTTCTCACAAACTGCAAACAGGACTTCTTATGGCTTTCTTTCACCAATGTCTTTCTTCTTGTCACTCTTCCATAAAGGGCAGATTTGTGGAGAACACGACTAATAGTTGTCCTGTGGACAGATTCTCCCACCTGAGCTGTGGATCTCTGCAGATCCTCCAGAGTTACCATGGACCTCTTGGCTCTTCTCTGATGAATGCTCTCCTTGCCCGGCCGGTCAGTTTAGGTGGACGGCCATGTCTTGGTAGGTTTGCAGTTGTGCCATACTCTTTCCATTTTCCAATGATGGATTGAACAGAGCTCCGTGAGATGTTTCAAAGCTTGGGAGATTTTTTTGAAAGATGACTCCATCGTCTCTTTAATCTCTGTGTCACATCGGACGGTCTCTGATGGGCCCCCCGGGCAGCATTTACATCTCATTGGTTTCATAATTAGGTACTCATTATACAAAACTCATCAGGCAGAGTGTAAACACCTTAATGACTACATCAGCGCGTTCCTATCTGACTGTACATGTCCCCCCGGGGAGACGCCGCAATGTTCTATTACATGTGGGGCTGTTTATAGACGCAAAGACTAAAGAAGAGACATAACTAACAGCAACCAATCAGAGAATTATTTATGTTCTGGAGAGTCGTATGTGGGCAGCGTAATGATAGAGAGACAAACGCTCAATTTGTAGCATTGATAGAAAACGCGTCACTAAAATGGTAATTGTAACAGATTTTCCTCCCCGTTGGGGGTCTTCCGGCGCCTGGGTCCAACCCCTTTACTTCTCTCTGGAGTAGATGGTTGGATAAAAAAGTTACAATCTCAGTGAGGTTTTCACAGGAAGTGAGCGTGGATCGACCCAGCGGGGACACAGACAGCAAATAAAAACTTAGATACATGCATAAGAGGCACCAGATATCTGATTTTTAATGTGACATTTCAGTGACATTATTCACATATACCAGAGTACTCCAAGATAAATAGGAACAGATTTTATTTAATTAAAAAAAAAAAAAATTGTTCCTATTTAACCCCCTACTGACTCTTCTTATACTAATCAGCTGTAATTAGCTTTGTTTTAACTAACCTATTACCCTTTTCCTATTTTTATGTTTCTAAGCATTATTATTTAAACTTATTGTTTTCATTTGTATTCATTATGTTCTTTAATTCTTTAGTGTAGCAATAACAATTTTTCAAGAAAAAGCCTTTATGTGTAATTTTCTAAATATTTCTAAACATTGTTTATAAACATTGATCAGACCGGAGAGAGAGAGAGAGATACAAAGTAAGATTGTTTATAAACATTGATCAGACAGGAGAGAGAGAGAGATACAAAGTAAGATTGTTTATAAACATTGATCAGACAGGAGAGAGAGAGATACAAAGTAACATTGTTTATAAACATTGCTCAGACAGGAGAGAGAGAGAGATACAAAGTAAGATTGTCTATAAACATTGATCAGACAGGAGAGAGAGAGAGATACAAAGTAACATTGTTTATAAACATTGATCAGACAGGAGAGAGAGATACAAAGTAAGATTGTTTATAAACATTGATCGGACAGGAGAGAGAGAGATACAAAGTAACATTGTTTATAAACATTGATCAGACTGGAGAGAGAGAGATACACAGTAACATTGTTTCTGAACAAGGTTTATAAACAATGTTGCTTTGTATTTTTATAGCTCTCTATCTCTTGTCTGAACAAGGTTTATAAACAATGTTACTGTGTATCTCTCTTTCTCCTGTTTGATCAATGTTTATAAACAATGGTACTTTGATCTCTCTATCTCCCATCTGAATTTTTTTTATAAACAATGTTACTTTATATCTCTCTATCTCTTGTCTGAACAATGTTTATAAACAATATTACTTTATATCTTGCTATCTAATGTCTGATCAATGTTTATAAACAATGTTACTTTGTATCGCTCTATCTCTCATCTGATCAATGTTTATAAACAATGTTACTTTGTATCTCTCTATCTCCCGTCTGAACAATGTTTATAAACAATGCTACTTTATATCTCTCGTCTGAACAATGTTTATAAACAATATTACTTTATATCTCATCATGTAATGTCTGATCAATGTTTATAAACAATGTTACTTTGCATCTTTCCATCTCCTGTCTGGTCAATGTTTATAAACAATGTTACTTTGTATCTCTTTATCTCCCGTCTGATCAATGTTTATAAACAATGTTACTTTATATCTCTCTATCTCTTGTCTGAACAATGTTTATAAACAATATTACTTTATATCTTGCTATCTAATGTCTGATCAATGTTTATAAACAATGTTACTTTGTATCGCTCTATCTCTCATCTGATCAATGTTTATAATCAATGTTACTTTGTATCTCTCTATCTCCCGTCTGAACAATGTTTATAAACAATGCTACTTTATATCTCTCGTCTGAACAATGTTTATAAACAATATTACTTTATATCTCGCTATCTAATGTCTGATCAATGTTTATAAACAATGTTACTTTGCATCTTTCCATCTCCTGTCTGGTCAATGTTTATAAACAATGTTACTTTGTATCTCTCTATCTCCTGTCTGATCAATGTTTATAAACAATATTACTTTGTATCTCTCTATCTCCTGTCTGAACAATGTTTATGAACAATGTTACTTTGTATCTCTATCTCCCGTCTGATCAATGTTTATAAACAATGTTACTTTGTAGAGTAGATGTGATGACAGAATGTACACAATATAAAATATGTACATCCACATCTCTTCTCAGGTTGGTTTTCATTGCAGTCTGGCCCCTCTACAAAATACAGTAGAACAGGAAGTGTCTTTTTATGTCTTTGGCTGAACACATCACAGATCAGGCTACTAATCTTCCTGCCCGCGGCCTTAGTTTACTTTACACGCGTCACAAAGCCCCCCGCAGCTCAGAGAGAGATGGGGCTCACACTGCTGTAAACAGATACAGAGTCTATTTCTGGATATATTTGTATCTGAGGGACGCTGAGCTTGTGTATGTGCCGAGGCTGACATAGACAAACGTTTGCCTGTATGCAGCTGATTGTCTTGTCATGACGCCGGATGATCAATCGGTGGGTATAGAAACAGAAATGAACTGGTAAGAGATGGTCCAAAGGAGCCCTTACTTACTGCTGGTATAGTGTGCAATGGTCCTGCGGGCACCCAGCGGAATATAGTGGGGCAAGAATCTCCACCGCCTGTGATATGGCCCCATAGGAAGGTCCATCCGGAAAGTATTCACAGGGCTTCACTTTTTCCACATTTTGTTATGTTACAGCCTTATTCCAAAATGGATTAAACTCATTATTTTCCTCAAAATTCTACAAACAATCCCCCCATAATGACAACGTGAAAGAGGTTTGTTTGAAATCTTTGCAAATTTATTAAAAATAAAAAAGGAAAAAATCCCATGTACATAAGTATCACAGGCTCCTCCCATGTACATAAGTATCACAGGCTCCTCCCATGTACAGAAGTATCACAGGCTCCTCCCATGTACATAAGTATCACAGGCTCCTCCCATGTACATAAGTATCACAGGCTCCTCCCATGTACATAAGTATCACAGGCAACTCCCATGTACATAAGTATCACAGACTCCTCCCATGTACATAAGTATCACAGGCTCCTCCCATGTACATAAGTATCACAGACTCCTCCCATGTACAGAAGTATCACAGGCTCCTCCCATGTACATAAGTATCACAGGCTCCTCCCATGTACAGAAGTATCACAGGCTCCTCCCATGTACAGAAGTATCACAGGCTCCTCCCATGTACAGAAGTATCACAGGCTCCTCCCATGTACAGAAGTATCACAGGCTCCTCCCATGTACAGAAGTATCACAGGCTCCTCCCATGTACATAAGTATCACAGGCTCCTCCCATGTACATAAGTATCACAGACTCCTCCCATGTACATAAGTATCACAGGCTCCTCCCATGTACATAAGTATCACAGGCTCCTCCCATGTACATAAGTATCACAGGCTCCTCCCATGTACAGAAGTATCACAGGCTCCTCTCATGTACATAAGTATCACAGACCCCTCCCATGTACATAAGTATCACAGGCTCCTCCCATGTACATAAGTATCACAGGCTCCTCCCATGTACATAAGTATCACAGGCTCCTCCCATGTACATAAGTATCACAGACTCCTCCCATGTACATAAGTATCACAGGCTCCTCCCATGCACATAAGTATCACAGGCTCCTCCCATGCACAGAAGTATCACAGGCTCCTCCCATGTACATAAGTATCACAGACTCCTCCCATGTACATAAGTATCACAGACTCCTCCCATGTACATAAGTATCACAGACTCCTCCCATGTACATAAGTATCACAGACTCCTCCCATGTACATAAGTATCACAGACTCCTCCCATGTACATAAGTATCACAGCCTTTGCTCAATACTTTATTGAAGCATCTTTGGTACCAATTACACCCTCCAGTCTTGTTGAGTATGATGCTACAAGCTTGGCACACCTATTTTTGGGAAGTTTCTCCCATTCTTCTTTGTAGGACCTCTCAAGCTCCATCAGGTTGGATGGGGAGTGTCGGTGCACAGCCATTTTCAGATCTCTCCAGAGATGTTCAATCGGGTTCAAGTCTGGGCTCTGGCTGGGCCACTCAAGGACATTCATAGAGTTGTCCCGTAGCCACTCCTTTGTTATCTTGGCTGTGTGTTTAGGGTCATTGTTCTGTTGGAAGATGAACCTTCGCCCCATTCTGAGGTCCAGAGCGCTCTGGAGCAGGTTTTCATCAAGGAGGTCTCTGTACATTGCTGCATTCATCTTTCCCTCGATCCTGACTAGTCTCCAAAACATCCCCACAGCATGGTGCTGCCACCACCATGCTTCACAGTAGGGATGGTATTGGCCAGGTGATGAGCGGTGCCTGGTTTCCTCTAGACATGACGCTTAGCATTCAGGCCAAAGAGTTCAATCTTTGTTTCATCAGACCAGAGAATTTTGTTTCTCATGATCTGAGAGTCCTTCAGGTGCCTTTTGGCAAACTCCAGGCGGCCTGTCATGTGCCTTTTACTGAGGAGTGTCTTCCGTCTGACCACTCTACCATACAGGCCTGATTGGTGGAGGGCTGCAGAGATGGTTGTTCTTCTGGAAGGTTCTCCTCTCTCCACAGAGAAATGCTGGAGCTCTGTCAGAGTGACCATCGGGTTCTTGGTCACCTCCCTGACTAAGGCCCTTCTCCCCCGATCGCTCAGTTTGGCTGGGTGGCCCGCTCTAGGAAGAGTCCTGGTGATTCCAAACTTCTTCCATGTACTGATGATGGAGGCCAGGGCCGTCTTTAGCGCAGGGCAAACGGGGCACTTGCCCTGGGCCCAATCTTTGTTGAGGGGCCCGCGCTAGCCGTGAATTGGGGCCCCGATCACAGCTTTGCAGAGCGCACAGAGGATACGGGAGGCTGTATTCCGCACTAGCCAGCTGAGAGGGGGAGGGGCCGGGAGCTCCACTGACGCTCTGACCCTGCCTACGTGCAGCCTGTGTACTCGGAAAAGAGCGTCTGTAGTGAGAGCCAGTGATTGGAGTGGGAGCATCAGTGGAGCTCCCGGCCCCGCCCCCTCTATACTGGCTGGTGAATACAGAAGTCCGGGGGCGGGGCCGGGAGCTCCAATGACACTCCCACTCCGATCACTGGCTTTCACTAAAGACGCTCTTTTCCGAGTACACAGGCTGCACGTAGGCGGGGTCAGAGCATCAGTGGAGCTCCCGGCCCCGCCCCTCTCAACTGGCTAGCGCGGGAATACATCCTCCCATGTCCTCTGTGCGCTCTGCAAAGCTGTCATCGAGGCCCCAATTCACGGGTGACGCAGGCCCCCCAACAAAGCATCAGTGGAGCTCCCGGCTGTTGTAGTGAGAGCAGAGAGTGGAAGCCCCGCCCACACACCTGAATGTATGTAGTTAGTTTGGCTGGTCAGGTATGTCCTTACACCCATTAAATGCCAGACTGATTAAACCCTGAGCTGTGTTATTAAACTGTAAAGCTGTGCATTGCTGAAAGTTCTCTGACCATCTCCTGTATAATGTCTGTAGTCTCTGATTGTCTCCTGCAGTATGTCCGCAGTCTCTGGTAATCTCCTGCAGTATGTCCGCAGTCTCTGGTAATCTCCTGCAGTATGTCCGCAGTCTCTGAT